>ONZA01008553.1:17722-37988 GCA_900322205.1 Kewa caespitosa
ACAGGAAAGAGCAACACGTCCCTAACAGCTCAAAAAAAGTTTGCAACTAGCAGAACAGAAGCAAATGAATTTATCCACTAATTAGCCCAGCCAATAGCTTAATGAATTAGCCCAGCACAGGGGGAAAGAAGGGGGGGGGGGGGCAAGTGAGAGAGAGAGAAAGATAGATGGGGAGAATTTAGAAAGAAAAGAAAGAAACATTTGATCGATGAAAGATAAATTAGGATATCAAAATGCTCAACATACCTGCCAATACAGGATTTCTTGCACGGCAGCAGACTTCGGATCACCTTCTGGCCACAGTGGTATGATAACATACACTGCGAATCTTTCCCTGGCTCTAATCTTACTGCCGATTTTTAGTGCCAACTCCATAGGTATCAGATTATCAGCTCCTAAATATAACATGATAACGAGTAACTATACTGATTCATTCAAGCGACACTAAGGAGGTTATGTGTGTGATATTAAGTTCTCATGCACATAAGAGAAGCAGAAGTTAATGCCAAAATTATGTGACAAACACATAAAAGGTTAAAAACCACTTCAGGGGGGTCATCAAGAAGCATACTGCACACTCTCAAGATAATAAAAGTACTAAAAGAGCAAAGATGATGTAGAAAACAACAGAAAGAATAACAAAATTATCCCCTACTCTAACACACTGCAAAAATCCTACGAAGCTGTAGATTTTATCATATAGTAACAGGGGAGGACAACAGATTCTCGTTAACAGTGGCGGATGGAGGCCCTTTATTTATTTTTTTGTTTTATTTTATTTTTTAACTAATGATTTGGTGCAGAAAAAAAATTAGTAAGATTGAACACTTCATATTTACTGAAATTGATACCAAAGCACTTGATATAGTTTGTGTATCCGCCAGTATCCGGCACTGCACACTAAAGAAAATCTTATAAAATTTGGACAAGTCTTTGCAAAATACCAGTAGAATTCCTATACAGCCCCTAAGTTACCCTGAAAATACAAATAAAGATGTCTACTAGAAGGAGTTTTTCTATGAGATAATACTTTCTACTTTTATAACTTGAAACCTCTATTCCTCAGTGGTTTGAACCAGAGCCCATACATTTAATCAAAATGAACAGTAACTCTAAGACTTGTATTTCCTCCGTGATTATACACCAGACACTAGTCATTCTACTTCTAAATCTAATATATGTAAAAACATCGCAGAGTAGCATGGGAATATCATCGTAACCTGCATTTTTGTATGATGGCCATGCATATGACGATCCAATAAAATACTGATTTTCGATATATATGAAGTGCTGAGCAGATCTGATTGCCTGAATGTATGCTGTTTGTATGCTTTTCTCTATTACCAGATTCTTGGAACAGTCAAGGTTCTGCAAAAGAACAGGTTATTAACAAGTGCAAGCGAGAACTAAATGCATAGTTGTAACTTGTAAGTTGTAAATTGGCAAAATAAATTAGATTCTTTAACAACATTGGAACTGTTTGAGATGATCTTGCAACATTTGACAAAGTGAACAACTACACCTCTACAAACACCTCAGCAGAATCACTGAATACAATGAACAATTAAGGTCATTGCATATTGTTTCATACATTCAACAGCACCACCCAGTATTGTCCCACTATGGTTGCAGTCTGGGAAGGTCAAGGTGTACACCGCGTTACCCAAAACTATGGAGTGACTATCCAGAATACTCATGAAAACATTTTAGAATAAGATAGAAGATTTAGGAGGTTCAAAACCTAAACAAAATCACATCAAATAATGAGACATCAACGTGACTAGTAGTAGTAAAACTGATAAGCATCAAGAACAACCGCAACACCAATCAACAACAACAGAAATAACAGTAGATAGAAATACAAAAATACAACAAGTAATTCGATGTAGTGATAGTGAAAACAGCAATAATATACAGGGAAAATACTGATAAAAACAGAAAAAGATCTATGAACGAATCAGTCCATACGCCCCAATAAAAGTTGAAAATCCCAGGAATTAAATCACCGTGTTTGATGACAGAACTAGGCTCTTAGCTTTCGCCCAGAGTCCTTAACCAAAAAAGTACTAGTTTCTGAATGGGCATCTAGGGAGAGCTTTAACAGATGCTAACCTGAGCAGTAGCAAGGTTGACCGTTTTAGGGAACCCCTTCAACGATCCCGAGTCAATGGAACGGAATATCTGCAAATCATCATACGTACATTACAAATCGACGATCAAACACAACACTGAAAGTTTGAAGAAATGGACACCAGCACACTTGGAAGGAGCTGAAGTGACATGTGCACACCTGAACATGCCAATTCTCTGGATGATCTTCCTTACAAACCCATAGTGCACGATCTTCCCCTGGAACTATAGTGGTATCATCAGTTGTGGTCAATTGCTCAGGGCTAAGTATCCAAGAGATACGCTCTATTTTAATCAAAGCATCATCATGCCAATGAGACATTCTTTTCCGCAGTCCAAACTCCTTCCATCTTGTTGCTTTTTTCCATCTTTGCTCAAAATTTATCAGCACATCATAAGCAGCAGGCCCCTCGATTCGGCAGTGCAAGTCATGCCATGGTTGCCTTGGAGCTTTAGTCCCAGCCTGTAAAATGCAAAGCAGAGAAAATAAACTTGAATCACAAAAAGCATACACTGCACAAAAGAATGCATGGCATCAGCAGAAAAGTGGATTGCCTTCACATTTGCCACAAACTCACACATAGGCATTGGTAACCCAAAGTGATGGACCAGAAAGAACGAATATGAGACCAACATGAAATACAACTACAAAAGTCCAATTCAGGAAGCAATAGTTATAAAAACTTATATCTCAACGAAACTAGCGCCTTTCCCATGCAAAATCAATATGTATGGAAGAGTGAAACTCACAGGAAATGTAGGATTGTGAAAATCGTCCTTGAATACTGTGTCGAGATCACTGAAAAGTCTATGCTCAGGCGTGTCATAACGTCCATCGCAAAGATCTATACCTCCTATAAAGGCAGTAACCTGTCTATTATTTCCATACGCCTGTGTATCAACAAGAACACATTTCTGGTGATGCGTGAACAGGGTTCCAACAACCTGCATGGATTTAGCACAAAAAAAAAAAAAAAAAAAAAAAAAAGAGCTTGAGCTACTAGCGTGAGCTAGAACAAGCAAGACACAGAGACTGCAGCTACTAGCATGAGCTAGAGCAAGGCTGAGAAAATGATAGGGAATAGGCAATCAAACAGCCTCAAATTATGCCATCTAACTATCTGTTTGTCCGGCTAACATGTGATGTGACAGAACTTGCAGTTGCAGGGCAGCTATGCATTTGTGAGACAAACTAACTTACACATGATTAAATCTTCTGATGCTAAACTGAAATAAAGTGCATATAATTATAACCGAGAATATGAGCATAGCATAGCATTCCAATAACATGATATCTGGTCTTGATCTGCTCATACTATCTTACCCATGAATCACATCAGGATTCAAGTGAGTCTAGTCATCCTACTAAAAAAGCATTGCAGACATTGCTACTGCATCCATCAATATCCCAGCACATACATGTCTGGAAAGAACAGGCCACAAAATGCTCCAATGAAAAATAAGTAACAACACTTGCAACTCAGCACCAATACCATAGGCACTACATAGAGCAAGTGTAAGAGCTTACCTGTTGCTTGAAATAACTCAGCTTACTGCTAGCATAACGAGGTGCCAAGACACAGTTGACGGACGAATGCTTAAAGAACTTCCGCGTTTCTTCATCATGTGTTGCCATAACCCCTTCCTGCACCCAACAAAATTAGTACAATCTCAAAACACTATTTTGCCCATATTCCTAGCAACATTACAATATTGTTTCCTCTTAAACAATTCTAACCATTTCAAAGCACCCAAACTAACTCTCAATACAATATTATATTATATACACCCAATTCAATCTCCACTATCTAGTCCTGACCATTTCTCAATCAACAAGTCACAATCATTCCAGTCAATTCAACCATCCACAAGTACCATAACAACAAAAGTAGCCCCAATTAGAAAAATGAGTTTAAGTAGGTAAGCAAACATAACATACAGTGTTGATGAAATACTTGCTATGGGAAGTCTTATCATCCCAAACCAACAGCAAAACCCTGACACCTTCCTCGGACTTATACTTGAGCAGCTCCCCCAACGTGAGATCCCCGCCCCGAGGCAACGGTCTCGTAGGCTCCCTCACCAACCTCACCTTATGAAACACCGACCAACCCACAATGTATATCAGATGATGAGCTTCCGAAATCGCGTAGCATATATCCTCCCAGCACGCCCCCTGTCGATAAACCCGATCCCCGTCGAGTCGTATCTCCGGAAGCAACCCGTCCATACAATGAGCGTCCTGGTAGAGCTTCACCGAGCTCCCCTTCCTCAACGGGAAGTACGTGCCTCTAACGCCGCAGTGCTGGGGATCTCCGGCAATGCTCTGTTTAAAGTTAGGGTTTTGATCGACCGGAGTGAACTTGATTTCAACGTGGAGAGCGGAATCGGGTTTAGGAGGCTTGCCGTAGGAGTTGAGGATGGGGAACCACCCCGAGATGACGTCACCGGACGCGACACGTGACGCAGGGATGGTGACGGTGCCGATAAGCTCAGCACCGAAGAGGTCGTCATCCTTGACCTGGAAATCGAGGTTAATTACGGGATGTGCCATGGGAACGGTGAAGCGTTCGTTCCACCTAGGGTTTTGGGAGTTGGCGATGACTCGAGTTCGCGCCACCGTGGCCTGTGGGACCACCACCGCCACGTAAGGATCGCTGGTGATGATGCGGCGGTGGTGCTTGACCTTCCGGTCGGCGGCGGCGGAGGAGGGAGGTGGTTTGCGGTGGGAGGAGAAGGTGTCGCAGGCGGTGAAGCAGCGGCGAAAGCGCTCGGTGGTGAGGTCCATGTTGGGAAGGTGGCGAGCTTCGATGATCTTGATGTCGAGATCTCCATGTAAGTAGACCATCTTGTCCGTGTCACTTTCCGCCATTGTTTAGAACTGTGAGGTTTTTGTAATGGAATGAAAATGGAGGAGAGAGAAAATGTTTCGTGTAGGAGAGGAGAGAGAAAGTGAGAGGTGAGTGAAAGTAAGAGCGGGAAAAACGAGGAGAGAGAAAAGGGAAAGTGAGGGATGCACGTAAAGCCCAACGGGAAAAGGTCTCTGGTTGTATTGGATCTGATTAAGTTGAGACTTGAGAGAGAGGTTGATGAAGCGGTTGGTTTGCTGCAACTGCAACTGCAACTGCAACTGCAAGTGCCTGCAAAGACGAGTAGGTAACGTGTACAAGTGCAAATGTATCGAGAGTGAATGTGGGGTTTTGGTAGGCTGGCAAAGTTTACCCGAAATCGAATATCCGAACCCAATCATTCGATCGGACATTTTGAGGTGATCCATATTCAATTCGATTCAAAGTTGATCAGATTCGATCTAATTTTTTTTTACACTTTTATGAATTCTATAAAGTATAGAAAATATATTAACAAAAAATTGAAATGTGATCCGATTCGAATTAATCCGATCCTAACTGAGTCCTATCTGAAAAGTCATAATCTGTTCATGATCCGATCCAGATAGACCCGAACCGAAACCGATCCGAATTGACTAGGTTTTGGTTGTCCCACAGGAAACCTGATGTGATTACTGTATTTTACTTTCTTAGAATAAGTCATTTGAAATCATGTGTTGTACTTGTATTTCAATTAAGATAATTGATAGTACTCCGTATTATTTTTTATGTAAAGCATGTTATGAGTTTGATTCATTTGGTGGATAGATGATCTGATTCATTTATAATCAATTCACTTGCATACTATAAGACACTTTCATTATGGTTGATTAACTAATCACAAGTGCCCAGAGTTTATGTAAGCCATGTTCTTTTGGACTGAATTGAACTAAACTCAACTGAAATGAGCTGAGTTGAATTGAACTAAAATGACTTTTTTTCAATTGATATTTGACCAACTTAAACTTATCGGAATCTACCGATTTTGGATTTAAATGAAAGTACATGTCAAGATCTTTCTACTAATATATGAAACATTATAAATACATTTCAGAAGATAACTATTTAACGTTTTAGTTTGGAACTGAATTGGAATAAATGAACTAAAAATAAGTACAAGAGAACGGTGCATACGGTTACAAATTTCACACGTCGTTTTTGGATTTTTACTTTTTTCATAAAGCATGAATGTGATTTCTCATGTAGCGTAAAAAGAAGAAAAAAGAAACACAAAAGGGAAGGAAAAAGAAAGGGGTTAAAGGAAGAAGTTGGACAGAGTGCAAAGGCTAACTGGCTAGGCTAAGAGCGGGGCTGTCAACATGATTGGGGGCAAGAAAAGGATTTAGAGAGGAAGTTCTCTCACTAATGACTAAACCATAAACCTTTGCCACATTCTAAAGTCTCCTTTTCAATAAATTAACACTTAGCTTTGGCTTGCAGTTGGTCCATATCCAGCAATAAAAGTGCAGTTGCATGTATTACTTATAATCTCCACTTGCAAAAGAGTAAGATTCTTTGTCTTACTATCGATCCTAAAGCAACTAACTACTTGTATTTTGTCCCTCATGGGATTAAAGGAATTTGATGCAAATCCGAAGGAAATCAAACTTCAAACAATATTTTAAATGAACGAATCTGAAGCTTTAATACTCTCATGCAGTCATGCTAGTTAATAAAAAGGTATGCTTAGAAATAAAATAACATGAAATGAACGAAGGTGATAGCGACTTCAAAGCTTCTCGGTTATTTTAACTACCTTTTAAATCTCAACAAGGCCAAAGCATGCATTAAATCATGAAGATTTGTTGGCCCAGTTATTAGTTACTAATTGACTCAGGTTAGTTGAGCAAACCAACTGTACGGTGAACGAATTAGTGACAGTAGGGTCTGGGGGTGACCAGGGAAAATGACTAGACTCACCAAGAAATTAGATACCACTATATATAGGTGGCAATCGGGTGGGTCGGGTTGTTTTTTTTATTGAACACATGAAGAGCTTCACATACTACTATGAACGTTATTATATCAAAAAGATCACCTTTATCTTTCAAGGTGCAGTAATGTGGGATAGTGTTTAGGTTGGAGTAATGAGGGATCGAATGTACGCAATCTTACATATCTTAAAAGAAAAATATAAAGAGTTCTCATCTATTAATCCATCCATTAATCCCGTAATCCGAAAGCGACACTTTGTTGAACTCGACCAGTTTTGCATAAACAAAAGGTTGTACACCATCAAACAAGTCAATTAGCCAACTTGATTTGATCCTCAATAATCCAAAACCAAAGACCGGTGTGTCATCTGGGATCACAAGACATGCAATAAGATTTCCACAATCAAAGACCTACTACAAGGTTTTTATTTATTTATTTTTTTGGTATAGTACGTATTTGAAATAATGCTACAGGCCTACAGCTATTGACGTTAACGTCAACGGCGAAAATCTTGTCGAACCTCTGTACGGCACGACGGAGAATGATCACTCTCTGACTGAAAGCAAAAATGACTGAAATTCGCTCCCTAATTAACATTACAATTTACAAATAGGGTTCTTTGGAGAAGTCATTCCTTTCCTTCTAATAAAACAGTACAGATCGGACAATAAATGAATTACAAACGACATGACGCCTCCAAACTCACTTAATATTGTCCATACGGAACTTAATCCACTACCTCCGAATATAATACAAGTCTCTATGTTACTTTACATTAATAAAAGATTATTTGAGTTTCTAATATCCTAGCAACTGCAGTTGAACTGAGAAATACCAAAGTTTCTCCACAAAAACTTCTGATGCAATATGATACAATTTCCAGCTCTAAATTCAGCTTCAACCAACGATCTCCCATCTTGTGCTCTCTCATGTTTTTCCCAACCCGCTCTAAAGATCAGGTCATTGTCTTTATTTCACCCGTAGGCTGTCGATAGATGAAGTCAAATTAAACAACCAGCATAACAGAACGATGTACTGTGTATACTTCAAGGCTTTCCCAGGTTATACGCTTCATCCCTAGGCGAAATGTCAGCAAAGTTGCAATTTCAACGATTACTTGTATCATCCTTGTCGCTCGTTTGAGGGGTGTACTGACTGGTAGATGACGGCGAGTAACCAGGAGCACTAGGGGAATACCCAGCACTTGGACTGCATAAGAAAGGTAAAACCAGAAAGCCATTAACCCTATAGTACAAGAATGTGCAGCTGTTCTAGACAACATAATGTTAACCACGGTCATTGATGCTGTGTTTTAGTCAATCTTACCTGTACTGTGGAGAACTTGGGCTGTAATCCGGGCTAGGACCAGAATTATATGGACTGAAAGCAGAAGAATAAGTGTAAGTAACCTCAAGCACATTCAGAAGGCTCATGAAATACAAAAATCATGCAAGCATTAGCGCTAGTGACTAAATATGAATTCCAAATTTAGGAGACAACCACTGCCAACAACACACACACACACACACAAAGCCCATCTGCACAAGAAGATCAATGAATGAAAGTATCAAAGCGCACCTGCTTGGACTATAACTTGGGCTTGAAGGTGAATAGGACGGTGATGTAGGAGAGTAAGATGGCGATGTTGGGCTGAAATAGAAAATAAAGAAGTAAATCATGTAATCCAGCTTAAATAGAAGAAAAAGAAAAAGAAAAAGAAAAAGAAAAAGAAAAAGCCATATGTATCACATCAATATGCATTTCTATTGTTAATTACATTACCGTCAAGTAACAGTCAAGTGTAAACAACACTTTACCTGTAGTTCGGAGAGGTGGGACTGTAGGGACTAGATGGCGATATTCTTGGACTGCTAGGAGAGTACGCAAGCGAGGGACTGTACTTGGCTGACGGGTTATAGCTTGGAGATGTAGGGCTATAACTAGGTGAGGTGGGACTATAGCTAGGTGAGGTAGGACTGTATCCGGGAGAAGTAGGACTGTAAGCAGGTGATGTGGGACTGTAAGAGGGTGATGTGGGACTGTAGGATGGCGATGTGGGACTGTAAGATGGTGATGTGGGGCTGTATGAAGGTGACGTGGGGCTGTAGGATGGAGAGGTTGGGCTGTAGGACGGTGACGTGGGACTGTATGCTGGAGACGTAGGGCTGTAAGCTGGTGAAGTGGGGCTGTAAGCTGGCGAGGTGGGGCTATAGCTGGGAGAGGTGGGGCTATAGCTGGGTGAAGTGGGGCTGTAGCTGGGTGAAGTAGGGCTATAGCTGGGCGAGGTGGGGGAATAGGATGGACTTGTGGGTGAATATGCTGGGCTTGTTGGACTGTATCCAGGAGAGCCAGGGCTATAGGTCGGGGATGTTGGGCTATATCCAGGTGATGTAGGGCTGTAGCCTGGTGAAGTGGGGCTGTACCCAGGTGAGGTGGGGCTGTACCCAGGCGATCCTGGAGACAGGTACGGTGATTGAGCCGGAGAGAAAGCCAGTCCACCGACAAATGGAGAAAACTGAGCATCCGAACTGGGTGAGAGCCGGAGATTTGGGCTATACAGGTAACTTGGAGACATCATACCATCTTGGTAAGGTAAGGGCGACCGAGCAGGTGTCATGCCAAACTCCAGACCTTCCATGTAACTAGGGAGCTGGAGCTCAATAGCATGCTGCAACATTTCCTCGTTGAGATATAGTGAACAGCCACCAGTTCCGATTGGTGCAAGCTGTCCCAACATGATGTTTTCAGTAACACCCCTTAAATAATCAGACTCCGCATACACTGCAGCATCAAGGAGGATATCCACAGTTTCTTCGAAGGAGCACCTCATCAATGGCCCCGTGTCGTTCCGGTTAATTCCATGACGAGTAATAGCCATCAAATGACCACGATATGTCATTGTATCACACAAGATGGCCAGATGGCGATAGTTCACATACGATCCATCAAAAGATATGACCACTCGTAATTCATCTAATAAGGCCTTGCGAACAGCCTCAATTCCAAGGACTTCCATTACTTCAATCAAGTGATTACTTGTTGTCTTTGTTGGATCGACATCTTCATGACACATAACAGCTAGAAGGTTGACACCTTCGGTATCCAACATCCACTCAGTTTCAGCCTTAAATCCTTTATCCTCATCGAACTTGTTCACTTTACCCTGTTTGATGAACACCTTATTGATATCTCGAATGCCTTTAAGGGTCATCTCTGTAAGCATGTTGCTCTCAATCTTCTTAAGGAACACGTCATCCTCAGCAGATTCATCCTGCAGCTCTCCCTTCGGAGCTTCATCATTCATGATACGTATGCGCAGGATCAACTTAGGAGCATTATCATCATTGTAGATACACGTCAAATCATCATCAAACTCCAAGTTGATTTTCTCTGCAATATAAGCCATGCTCAACTTTTTATCCACCATCATCTCCCGATTCAATTCTATACGAAGCAACCAGGGAGAAATTTTGTCTGGAGAAATCTCTTCGTCGGGCATTTCATAGTACGAATTGACAAAGTCCACATCTTCATCAATTATAGTGCTCATAGGATCTGGATCGTACCATACTTCAGTGGCATGTGTCACACATCGAAGAGTGGTATATTCTAGGGCGCATTGGACAGTTTTAGCCTTCTCCTTCGTCAATTTTACATCAGGCTTCAAGAAGACAGACAAAGAGGGAGTTTTAATTTTCTTGGCCACGTTGATGATCTCCCTCAGCCTTGGAACACCCAAAGTGACATTCTTAGCACTAACACCAGCATAATGGAAAGTGTTGAGAGTCATTTGCGTGGCAGGCTCACCAATCGACTGGGCAGCAACACATCCAATCATTTCCCCTGGCGCTACAAGCGACTGCAAAAACCGAGACTCTATCTCACCAATGACCCAATCAAATGCCTCGCGATTAAGCTTGAACTCCTTCAATACACGTTTGCTAGCCAAGGTACTTCGAAGTAAAATATTGAAAAAGAGGGTGGCATTCTTCTGCGCCTCTTTACTCAAGAAGTCATCACCAGGGACAACTTTTAACCTCTCCTGAAGTTTATCTACGGCTTCCACAATTTCCATTGGGTGCATATCAGACTTCTCTCGCATGTCAACCTTGAATGTCTTCTGTGCATTCCAAAGAAGCCGCTTAAGGTTAACAGGCAATGGCCAAGAGTTGTCCCCAGAGGTTGCTATTTCTTTTGCAAGTTGAAGTCTATCAGCTTCGAGCTTTTGGACCTCAGCATCAAACACATTACGGAACTCCCGAATGGTTTTCAGGTCATCAACATGTTCTTTCAACATATAATCAGGCTCCCAATTATCATCGTTGAACTCATATCTATATGTTGCATCAAATTCAAATTTCTTCATTTTCAGAGAATCCAGCTTCTGGGACTCTATCCAAACAGCATCCATGCCATCTTCACCATAAAGAAACTGAATGACATCTCCCAGGGAGTTCCTCACAGTTCCATCATATTTGACCATAATATCCTCCATAGCTTTAACCAGCCTACGCTGTATGTAGCCAGTCTCAGAAGTCTTAACTGCAGTATCAATGAGACCTTCCCTACCACCCATGGCATGGAAAAAGAACTCCTGGGGTGTCAACCCTCTGAGGTATGAATTTTCCACAAACCCACGACTTTCAGGACCGTAGTCATCCTTCGTGAAATGCGGCAACGTTCGACCGACAAAACCAAACGGTATCCGTTTGCCTTCAACATTCTGCTGACCCACACAAGCAGTCATCTGAGATATATTGATAAAACTTCCTTTGGAACCTGCTGTAACCATGGCTTTCAGGTTGTTACTCTCGTCCAAACTCCTCTGAGCACTACTTCCAGCGTCATCACGAGCTTTGTTCAGGACCTGGGCAATAGCACAAGTCAGTAACTAACATAAGCATGATGAGAACGACAGCCAAAAAATGACGGGACATGTCTCCAAGCACCTGATTAACTCTATTTTCAAACGATTCCATCATCGAACGTCCAGGTTCAGGCTCCAGCTCATTTTCTTGTGCAGATCTTATAAGGTTCTTCACTTCATTTTTGGCTTTTGAAATGGTCACATTGATGACTTCCATAGTAGCCGCATCAGCAATAGTATCTCCAATCCCAATGCTAAAAGCATTCTGTAAAAGCCAATAATTAACAAGCCATTGTGTATGCCCCAAAAACTTGCGAGCTGCATCTGGGCCAACTTCTTCCCTGTAAATAGAAGGAGAACATCAGATCAAGGAAAATAACTTGTTTTATATTTGATCACACCATAACGACACCAGATAAACAGAGTTCGGGAAACACACACGCACACACGCAATAAAAAAGAAAAACAAACAAATTCTATAAAAGTATGTGCATATAAATAAAATATCCAACTTCGCACGTGACCAAATCATGCAAAAGATGATTACATGGTCTGACCTTGAGCACCAGTATGGACCAAGTCCATATGAGAATAAATTCTACTTAAATGAAAACTGGAAGGTCTATCTTTTGTAATTCGAAAGCAGGATCAATAATAAGATGTGACTGTATGCAAGACCTTGCTGGCCAAAATTGCACATTTAGCATGCAGCCTATGCTAAAAAGATGCTCAAGGCTAAAGCAACAGAACATCAAACCAGAGCTCAAACAACTAGGTGGTGAGAAATTGGAATATACCAGATTACATGAATGGGACAAACAACTAGGTGGTGAGAAATTGGAATATACCAGATTACATGAATGAGACTTCCACTGGAAGTCCCAAGAGTCTTTTTGCAGAGCGTGCCAGCTAGTAGCTCGCCTTTCTCGATTAGCACTCTAGTATCTCCAGGAGTGAGAAAACCTGTTTCTGATTCCTGGTGCCACGCTGCAAATCTGATGAGATTGATTTGCTTTGGTATAATAAGATTAAAAACTTGTTTTCCTGTCCATATAGGCCTGGGTTTCAATATTGTAGGCTGAGGGACTTTCCCATCAAAATCCTCCCACCACATAAGAATATTCATAAAGACATCCTGCAAACAAGAATAAAATAAGAAACAACATTAGTATGTGGTTATAAGAAATAACATTGGTGGTGTAGTCAAGGCACGTAAAAACGAAAGAACAAACACAAAATGCCCATTTACTATGATCACCTTTTCTATAAAGGTATCCCTCTTTGTGATTTTACGACAGCCCAAAAGGGTATCCTGCACGATTCCCATAACAGGTCTGTTGGCTTGCGGTGAAACAATACATTTAGGAACCATCATTAGCTCCAGAACTTCTGCTCGAGTCTCAAAAGATTGCGGAACATGCATGTTCATCTCATCACCATCAAAATCAGCATTGTATGGTGAGGTGACCGACAAATTCAAGCGAAAGGTAGAATAAGGCATAATCTTTATTCTATGACCCATGATAGACATTTTGTGGAGACTTGGTTGTCGGTTGAAAAGCACGAAGTCACCATCATTCAAATGGCGTTCAACCTGGAATCAACAAAACGCAACAACTTAAACCAGAATAACGAAATGCAACCAAACAGAATAATAGATACGCAACTAAAGAGGTGAAACCACACCTTGTATCCAAGCTCCAAATGATGGTCACTACTCTTCTTCAAATAACGCAGGTCAAGCCTCTGACCATCATCCCTAATGATATACTTGGCTCCAGTTTTACCAGGAGGAGGATGAGGACCATTGTCAACAAGTTCTTTCAACCTGTAAAACGGGATAACTTACATAAGAAGAAGCCTTAGCAGGTAAATTAAAATCAATTAGGAAAAATGTCAGACCTTTCTATGTTATAAGGAGTCACAGTCTCAGGATATGTGAGATTCAAGGCTATACTCCAGGGCACTCCCAATTGATCAATGTTAATTGTAGGATCTGGAGTGATGACCGTACGAGCCGAAAAGTCCACTCGTTTTCCCATCAAGTTGCCTCTTATACGACCTTCTTTAGCTTTCAGCCTGCTACAAATGGATTTGATAGGTCTACCTGATCGTTGAGTAGCCTGAACAATAATGTGATAAGTCAGCTAGACATGAGTCCAGATATGTAACAGACTTCAAACAGATTTTACAAATAAGCACCTACCCTTGGCTGTCCAGGCAGCTCGTTGTCAAAGTATGTAGCAATATGAAATTGCAGCAACTGTGCAAACTCTGAGATGATGTGTGCAGGGGCCCCATTACGCTCTTGTCTTCTCAAATTATCATTGTGCCGAATTATCATTGCCAATTGGTGGGTCAAATCATCCTACATAAGGACTTACAGTAAATGAGGACGGTGACCAGAGACGCCTAATTCAAAGATTCTACAGCATTGAAGAAGAAAACGCAGGCAAAGACTTGCCTCACTCCTCGATGATGTATCCATCATTACAGATGGCCTGACAGGAGGTGGAGGAATTGGAAGCACTTGAAGAATCATCCAGTCTGGGCGAGCATATGTGGGATTAAAACCCAGCGTTCGGCAATCTTCATCGCTTATCCTTTTGAGAACACTAAGCACCTGTCACGGAGAGGTGAAAGATATGAATTATAAACAAGTAATACAAATAGTAATAACACTAACAGTAATAATCATAACAATAACAAAATGAAGCACGAATGCACGACACATATGAAAGAATTTTACAGACTATTTCATATACCTTTTCAGCAGTGAGTGTCTGCTTCCTCTCAACAGGTTCAGGAAGCTGTTCCTGCTCATCACTTTTCTTCTTTGTCATCTTGTATTCAGCAATGATTTTCATACCTTCAATAGTAAAGTTTGGCTGCTGAGCACCACAACCACCTCGGGGCTTTTTGACAGGCTCTCCGTTATCTTGACCCTGCACATCTATGTCATCACCTCCTTCACACTTCCTTTGATTTTTGGAGGCCTCCAGGATTTTCTTCAACCTATTTTTGGGGTTCCTTATTTTTAATGCTTGCTTAAATTTGTGGTCATCCTGCAGAAATTAAAGAGAACCCAATAAATACATCATGACGCAAGAATCTGTACTGGTAGGCGGGGCTGGAACCTATAGCCAGTCCAATAACCCAACGGAACATGTGTGAACAGGGGTGGAGCAAAAGTCACGCACAAGTACGTAGTTTATACTCCTTTTGAAGCACTGGAACTAGTCTTAACCATTAAATCAAGAAGGATGTCCTAAAATGTTCAACTGGCCACCTCTCAAATCTCATCAGTAACTTAATACACAAGGAGTCCATTGAGAAACTTAGCTGACATGAGAGACTTAAAACTTCCCACATATGGAGCTTCTAGTTCAAAGACCCACAACTCCCGAAAAGAAGTGATGAAGATATCACGACTAAAGTAATAGGTGTTACTCAAATTTTTTAAACATACATTACATTTTTCTCATGGATGAACCCCACAAATGACTCACCTCTTAATAAGAGGAATTCACCATAGGGAGCTCATATTCACTTCATATCATTTTGGCACACTTCATTTTCTACCAAACATACACCAGCCACAACTACATAAGACGAATCCCAACTCTGTAGGGAGGTCAAGATGTGCGGAGCATATTCATTCAAACATGCTTTGCGCAAATAGTGTGACAGCTCACTAACGACGATATACCATATGTACATCTTCATTGGGACTGATAGGCATATAAAACCTCCTCATCAGATAGTTATTTTCCCACATATGATCCGACCTCTAGGTAGAATCACTAATCAGAATATGTTCACATCTCGGTTACAAGGAACTTAATCAAATGTGTCCTAATCGTTCCATCCCAATCTAAATTTCAAGCACTAGGCCCATTCCACTTTCTACACCAACAGTAAGCACGCAAAACCCACATACAAATAAGCTGGCATATGATCACACGCCTCAGTTTAAGCATCATCAACAAAGCTCAAGCAATCATAGTAAAGCGACGAGAATGAAACTGCAAAATGCATAATGTCACACAACATATATACATACACTTAGCAGTTACACTGAGCAGAGTTTTCAATAAAAGCAGTGCTAGGAGCAATCAAAGTAACGGCGTTTCACCTCATCGGCTAGAATCTTGGAACAATTGAAGCAAACGCAACGCATAATACTAAGCACAGTCTTCAAAAACCCGATATGAAACATGGGCTTAGCAAGCTCAAGGTGGCCGAAATGTCCGGGGCACTCAGCCATGTTAGCAGTACAAGTCTCACACTTCATCTTCCTGTCAATCGTTCCAAGCCTCGGGTCGCTAAGACCGCCAGGCTTCGGCTTCCCCCTCTCCGTCGTCTCGCTGAACTCAATTTGTATAACCGACATTTGCCGCTACAATCACACAATCAAAATCAATCAAACTTCAAACTAAACACGAGTATATATATAAGTACATTGAAATGAACATCGAGAAAGAGAGAAGATTTACGATCTCATCGGGGCTGAGAATGCCGAACTGGATCATGTGGACCTTGGTGACCTCAGCAGGGGAGTACGGGAACCGGATATCCATATTTGTGGTTCTACAAATTTACACAAACCCTAGAATCAAATAAATTAGGGTTTCCAATCAAATTTAGGGCAAAATCTGTCTTATTAGTATCTCGATTGTTTGTTCGTGAGGGTTTTTGGTACTGTTGTTGTTACTGTCAGTTAGATTTATCTTTTTTTTTCTTTTATCTTTTTGTTTTCGTTTTGAGAGGAATTTCGATTTTGGGGATCTCTCTCTCTCTCTATCTCTAGGGCGTACGAGAGAGACGCAAACAGGACTGAACGGAGGCCTCTTGGGGTTATTTATAGGCCGGGATGGCTGCCCCTTGGGTTTGAGCTGCGAAGTTTCCGGTTTGGATTTGACGAAAATACCCCTCCCCAGACCGACTGTTCTTTCTTTCCCTCCACATATTTGGTTGCCCCTTGTATTGTTGTCGAGTCGGGTCCGTCGGGCCGCTTGGCCCCATTGTGACCACATGACAATTTGACATGGCCCAACCCAAGAGGCCGTTTCATTTATTTCCAAAAAAACAATTACAAAAAAAAAAAAAAAAAGAGAATTGTTCCTTCCGTTCTAAATTACTCGTCTCATTAGTTTTTCGAAATAATTTTTTTTTTTATATTATGAGTATCTAGGCTTTGCCCAATTAATCTCATGCACTGAAATTAACCATCAGAAAAAACGTCAATGATCCTAAAGAAATTCGAATTGGTAACCTATAATATACAACTCATAGATCTTACCAGCTGAACCAACGTTATTAANNNNTCTAAATATTAAACCAGCTAAGTTGAATAAAATGTCTTTATCTGCAAAGGGTAAAGACTCTCAAGGCCATGGTATTATTTATTGTCCATAGAGAAATAAGACGAATAGGTGTTGTATTTATGATATAAAAAAAAAATAAAAAAATCAGGTAATGCTATTGTTGTAACTCTGGACCTTTTATATAAGCTTGGTGGCATTTCACGTACTATACTCGTTATCTATTGGCTTTGATTGAGTTTTTGCGAACACAAGGTTTATTAAATAAGTAACAACATTGACCTTTGGACGACTTTGACTCACTTATCACACACTTATATTTTTATTGTTAATTGAAAAAATACAAGTTATCATTATTGGTTGGAATCAAAATCTTAACAATATTCTTAACGTTATTATTACTAACAAAATTTGACATCAAATAAAAAAAAATATCTATTTTGTCAATGGTTGATGTAGTACTAGTGTCTACTGTGTAGTCAGTTTGTGATGAACAAACTTTGAGTGCTTGGTCCATCTAAGATAGACAAACTAACATTGTCCTGATCATCTAATTCATAAGGAACTATTATTTTGGAATTAAAAATTACATTGAATGTCCCGATCCTATGTGGATCATATAAACAAAAGTGATTTTAAAAATGAATTAAAGTTAGAATTATTTTATTTTTTATCAATATCTAGAGAAAGCACATTTTAAAAAAAAAAAAACTGGTACTCATCTATCTCAAATTCTTCTTTCCACTTTCCTTTTTAATTCATCCCACATTCTTTTTTCCATTTCTTTAATTGGCAAGTTTTAGATCATGAAATGTTTTAAACACCCTTTTCTTTCTTTCACTTTTCACATACAAAAAAAAACCCACATGAATGGTCCCATTCATTATCTCTTTCTTTCTTTTTTCAAAAATAAGAATATTTTAAATATTTAACAACAAATTGAGTTTTCTTAATTTTCGTGGCCAAACGTCAAACGAAATGAAAAGAAAATTATGAGACTTAGGCAGTGAGAAGTACTAACACAAAACCGCATAGTTTAAAGTTGGAAGACCCAGACACACGGACAAAAGGTTATCCATCCCCCACGCGTAGATTCTGGACCAATGAAAAATGCATCCAAAAACCGACTTTCACCGCACTATTACCGGAATCCAACGAAATGGGAAGAGCAAGACACGCTCGCCCTCCAGTATCATCTTCAACGCTCGTTTTCACACTGCTTATGCTCTTCGAACCATCTCCATTCCCAGCACCAACCCTAGCATTTCTCACAAAGCTCATGACCTCAATTCAGTCCTTCAAACCACCGTGTTTCACAGGTTTGCTCTCCTCTCTCTCTCTCTCTTTTTTTTTTTTTTTTATTTTATTGATTGATTGATTGATTTGGTTTTCGTTTTCGATTGTGATTGAATCATTGTTTTGTTTAACAGGGATGGGATTATTAGTGAAGAGAGGAATGATCAGTGGGTTGAGGTTATATCTTGGGAACCTCGAGCTTTTGTTTACCATAATTTCCTGGTTAGTGTCTTTCGACCTTCTTTTTTAGCTCTAATTTTAGGTTTACAGATTGTATGCAATGTTTCATTTCATTCAACTGTTACGACACTCTCCATTTCATTTCATTTCAATCCCCGTCCGAGGTTAACGCTAACATTAAATTGAGTCTTACAACAAGCAATGTAAGTATACACCGTAACAATCAATAGATCATAGGTTCGATTACCGCCTTTCCTATGTTGTAGCCGTCTTTGAGCCTCATACGAATCGGGAATCAAATTGTTAATAGATGGAAAAACTGTATGCATGTGCGTTGGAATTGTAATGTGGCATACAATTTCTAATTTTAAACTAAGTTAGCGAAATGTGTGGCAGAGTGCGTTTCGTTAATTGAAGCTTTCCAATTGTCAATGTCACTTATCAAGAGGCCAAATAATGAAGTGGAGCTTAAGCAATTCCAAAATTTTGGCTATTGATAAAAACTCAGTTGATCATATTTCACCAATCGAGAACCAAGAGTGTGCTAATACTTGCTGCTTCGGCAAGATGCTAGACCAGTTGAAGTATTTGATGGTGAATAATTAATAGTATTATTTAAGCTTCAAAAGGTATTTAGGGCTTATGTAACTTACTGATTTCGGCAGGCCAAGGATGAATGTGAGTACCTCATTGACCTTGCTGAGCCTCATATGCGAAAGTCAACTGTCGTTGACGAGAAAACAGGCAAGAGGATAGATAGCAGGCACGTACTCTACAGTAGATCACATTTGCATCCCTGATCAACATGTACGTTAGTCATGTGAAATGCTTGCCTTTGCTCTCATGTAGAGCCCGTACAAGTTCAGGAACAACTCTTCCTAGAGGACGGGATACGATCATCAGGAGTATAGAGAAGAGAATTGCGGAATTCGCTTTCATTCCTGTAGGTGTGTGGTTTGGAAATTTTGAGAAGCTGACATATTAGTCTGCTATGTTCTTAAGTTAGTTTCAGTTGCTTTTGTTTTATTTTGTTTTCGCACTCTGTGTTCCTGTGTGCATTTTTTTCTTTTCTTTTTTGACCAGTGTCCTTCCACCTCAATACATTAGGTTGAAATAAAAAGCTTAGACGTTCAGTTTAGTAAACTATCATATTGGAGTGTAACTATTGTATCATTTTCACCTAATCATAAATTGGTCGACTGTTGACACTGGACTATTTTTATACTTTATTGTCCCCCCAAAAAAGTAAAAAAATAAATAAAAAACACACAGTTGACATCTGTCTTCTGTAGCACTTTGAAGCCTTTCATAACCTGCATGCTGTACACATGAACCCCTCTAAAGGCATCTATTGCAGTTTTCATCCTAGGTCACCAGTAAACATGAAACCTTTTTGACAGTTCTAGATATTCTATTTTGTCACTTGATGCATTAGAGTTTGTGGCCTGGGTCCATCTGGAAATCAAATAGTGGTGGCTATCTTATCCATATTCAGCCTACAGTGTAATCTGTATCTGCTCAGTGTTTTGTTTGTATTGATTATGGAGTCGACAAAGAACTTAATAATTTAGGCACAAACCAATTCCGCACTTTCAATTTCCACGATCTTTTATAAGCTGGTTGCTTTTGATTCTTGAGTTATCAAC
>ONZA01008555.1:43625-54327 GCA_900322205.1 Kewa caespitosa
CTTCAAAATGTGTTTGTACTAACTTAAGTATCGTTAAAGGAAACACCTTCATATGCAAGCTGTAATATGGTGCACAATGGATACCTTGTTGCCTTCTATTGGGCTATCCCTTCTCGTAACATACTAGGGCCTCCCGTGTGGCTCAAGTCACTGTTCAAACTATGTATTTTACTGTTGAAAAGATTTTGACGAGCAATTTCAATTAAATTTATTTTTTACAAATGGAGGTACTCATTTAATTTACTAGCAATCTGGTAGCTCTTGTCGTTGACTACTTTTGTTGGCGGACATAATCCTACTAACTTTTCTTAGCTAGTTTGTTCTAACATTTCAGAATTAAATTCAATTTCTATTTTTTTTTAAAGACACGAGGACCATTATTATTATAATATTAAACATAAGAAGAGGAAGATCAAACTTGTGATATCGTATAACCAACACCTCAATTTTAACAAAATTTAATGAAGATATTCTTAGTTTTCTTCTCCCTTAACTTTTTTGATTAATCTGGTTCAAGTCACAAATCAAAGATCATATCATACACCAATTCTTTGCATGCATGACTCTAGCTAGTTCATTGAAATTATTGTTTGATTTGTCTTTTATTTTTATTTATTTTTTATTTTTTTTTCCTGGAAGATGTGTACATGTTAATTAGTGTACCACCCTCTAGAGAGTAACATGAAATAATAAGTTGAGACTTACAGATTTTTTGCATTACAACTCCGAGCTAAGAGTAATTCGAAGAGAAATGTCATCAAAACAACAGACATCATGCCCTTCGAATTACTGACCTTGCCAGTCTCCATTTTCATGTCTGTGAGCCTAAAACTTGGCCTTACAAAACAAAAGAAAAGAAATCAACCAATATAGAGAAATGAAAGAGAAGAATATCTGCATTAGAAGGAAAGTTGGTTACTGGATCACCTTAAATCCATTTGTGGTGAAAAATCTGGTTTGTGTTATCATACAAATTAGTTAATTAGGTACATCAAATAGATATTAGTAGAAAGAGCTGGTATTCTTCCTAATTACCCCTCTATGGCTCTATATACATAGGATCCTTCAACAGAAGGAACCATGCAAGTTTTCTAATCTTTCTCTCTATCCTAAAATGGCTTCCTAAAAGTTATGCACATAGTCTATAACATTGACTGCTTTCAGATTTCTCACTTCAATTTTTTCCTCTTTAGGAATGAAATCTTGACGGAATATATATTGATGTACTCCTAATTCGGTTCGCAAAATGCCGATGTATAGGAAATTTAAAATCTGAATCATTACTAGANNNTTTACCAGCTCACCTAGCTGACATCCACACATGCATGCATGCATTTAGTAAAATTCAATTGTAGCACTTCCACCATAGATGCTCTTTGCGGTCAGTTTAGTTTTCATTTAACGAACAGAATATTGCGACTATATGGAGCTAAGAGAAGTACTTTCAAATGCCATGCATATCTACAATTCTTACAGAGACACAAGATGTAACACGCCAAGGCTCAAAAGTACTCAATCCATATTTTTCCAACTACTTCAAAGTCATATTTATTCAACATAGAAAGAAGCATGAACTCGGTTTTCCACTTCGTAACCCGAATTATGATTAGTTGTCTAATGAACGTTAATCATAAGGATTAAGAATGGTGAGGAAGCGTACCTGAAATCTCCTTCTAGTCTAGCAGATCCTATAGGAAAGAACAGAATTAACTTTCACGTAGAACTTTTTGCCAATGCCTGATTAGCATCAATAAAACATAATCACACAGTTTAAATAGGGCGATGCAAGGGAGGAGTTGTTTCCTTTTTGATACACTTTGCAAATCTTAATTCTCATCCACCTTTTTAAAGATGTTTTCCATAACTGGATGATCAGGGCAGATTAAGGGAACGAAATCTCTTCAAGTTTTCTCCCAAATTTGTTTACTGTCATTATGAACTTTCATCCACATTTTTCATTGAGAAATTCAACATAGAATATTTTAATTATCCCATTCAATCAATAACACCCTGAATCCAACAAAAAATTTATATAAAAGTAAGTCAATAGCATCCTGTTCGTTTGAAGTTATTTTCAGAGCTTATTTTAGCTCAATTCAACTAATTGGAACTTATATGTTCAAATGATTAATATTGCTCAATTATCGTTTAGCGACGAAACACATGTATATGCCATTCGAAAGATCACTATGAATACAACTTTCACATGAGTAATTTCAAAGGAAGTGCTAAGGAGAAATTGAAAAAAAAAAAAAAAGTTTCAGTCTAATCGGTTTATGAAAACAAAAGTTCTGTTTCTAATTTGATAATGAGCTCAAAATAATAAGCATCTTATTTATTTGCACCAAACCTGTTATGGTCTTTATGTTTACCAAAAATATTATGCCAAAGTACACTCATCTTTTTATTGCTACTTGGGATTGGGATACTAAAGAAATAGAGCGGCTAAAATTATTGTTGTTAAATGTTTTTGGTAACGATATTTAAAATACAAACACATATAATCAGATTTACTTGTCAGAGATGGAAGATCAAATGTTCTTTTTTAGTAAACACTTTTCAAGAGCTACTATATATCAAGTCCGAGCCAAGTACAACTCTTTCGCATCTAACAATGCATTTACAAGAATCTTCATTTGTACTGCAATCCTCAAAGCCTAGTCTATTTTGGCATGGTTTTTATCAAAGTGCTGCCAATGTCGATGACAAACCGATATCTAACATCGCCCTTTGCAAGACGATCCATGGCTGTGTTAACATAATCCATTGGAATCACCTCAATATCTGCTTTTATGTTATGCTTTGCTGCAAAATCCAACATCTCTTGGGTCTCTTTCATACCTCCGATCCCACTTCCTGTTATCGTCTTCCTCCCTGCTTCACAATTAATGACACATGGTAACAGTGTTCAATTGCTACAATATCAGCTCACATGAAGTTCAAAAGTTAGTAACTTATTACGTCAACATTGTCAAGAATGTGTGTTAAGGTCACCTGCAAGCAACGGGAAGACTGGAACTTCGAGAGGCGTTCCTGGTGCACCAACAATTATAAGCTTTCCATGAGACTTGAGTAGGCCAAGCAGGGGCGTGATGGGATGATCTGCTGACACCGTGTCAATTATACCATCCATACTGCCCGTTGCAGCCTGCGCTAGGCATAAGTCGACACACACAGGTTTTAGAGTAGGCACACAAGCCTATACACAGACATTTTGGTACCTAAGGTTTGAGTGCACATTCTGTTGGCTAGCACAATTGACATTGGCAGATCACTAGATACTACAACTAGTCAACCATATATTGTATAATGCATACAAACACCAAATGGTCTCTGATTGGTCTCTTTTTCACTTTTTACCGATGTTTTGCGAACCGAGCAAAGAATTAGCTTAGTACAGATAGGTCAAAACCTGGTCACAAATTGGTCAAAAACCGATTCAAATTTGGAAAAATAAGTCTGAACTTATCTGAAAAAGTTTTTGCTACTCGTGGTACAAATTAGCTGTGATATTGGATTTGGGGCATCTCCTCAATTGAAGGCATACTTCTGAAATGATCATAACACCACTACAGCAAAAAGAAGCATTGGAATGTTGCAGTATGGACTATGGAGTAGGCAAATAACAAAGGTATACTCGAAAGTTCAACAACATACCTTTGTTATTTTATAAAACTAATGGGACACAACTAACTGTTACCTGCATTTGGTCAGGATCACGACTATCTAAAAACGAGTCGGCGCCAAAACGTTGCATAGCTTCTGCTCGTTTGCTAGGGGAATGACTAATGACAGTGACCTTCAACCCAAGTGCTTTGGCAAACTTGACAGCCAAATGACCAAGGCCGCCAAGTCCCACCACCCCAACATGTGTTCCCTTCTCATCGAGACCGAAATACCTATTGCGATTTTGTGTGATATAAAGCTGTTGTTAGTGTTCATTAATGCTGATGTATGTTAAATTGACGGAAATCTAATCCCCTATATTGCACAAACATTTAATCCATCAATACCTCAAGGGACTATACACGGTGATCCCGGCACAGAGCAGAGGGGCTCCAGCATCGAGGGGGAGGTTATCAGGGATTCGAACGACAAAGTGTTGGTTAGCCACCATTTCATTGGAGTAGCCACCGAATGTAGTTGTCCCGTCATAATACTTGCCACAATAAGTGACCATCATGTTAGGGCAGTAGTTTTCGAGATCATTGCTACATAATTCACAAGTGAGGCAAGAGCCGATCATACATCCAACTCCCACTCTGTCTCCCTGTTTATATTTTGTAACCTTGGAGCCAACTTCAGTAACCACTCCCACAATCTCGTGCCTTCCAATTGAACATCAACAAGAGCACAAAAGAGTCAAATATTAGCAGTATTAGCATGTACATCAGCAGGATATCTTTTACTCTTTTGTATCAAAATAGCATATAGAAATGCTTAATAACAGAAACACATCACATCAAATGCAAAAACCAAGCAAGAAAAATCAACACATTCACCAAATGCAACACCCAAATATCCTCATCATGTCCCAAAGAAATTCTGGAACGCTAAGTAGTGCTGACGAATGAGTGGTCTAATCTTCTAATTGACGAGTCCTGACCAAAATCATTCATATGATAATTGGTAATGCAAGCATGAGAAGAGATGGAGATGAGTGCTTAGGATCAGCTTCATCGTTACTTACCCAGGAACAAGAGGATAAGAAGAGATGCCCCAATGGTCCTTGATGAAGTGAAGATCAGTGTGGCATATCCCACAGTACATCACCCGAAATCTCACATCCTCCTCTCCTGTTGCCCTGCATCAGGATTTCATCAGTTTCCATTCAACATGGAGCATATACAAAAGTACCTATCGAGATTGGACACATCATCGACATGAATACATTATGTAATCAAACGTCACAAAAGCAACAAGTTCTTACATGAGCTGAACTAATCTGAAAGTAAGCTGAAAAGAACGGAGTCTAAGGCCTTAATTTTCATGATGATCACCTAAATGTCACATTCGTCGATGTTCATCGCTCAGCACAAATGAAGCAAGGTTATCATTCATCATGCATATTGCATGACATAGATTATGCATAACTCAACTAACAACAAACATTTCTTTTCTTATCTTTTCTTTTGTTGGGTATGCAACTGTGAACTATCCATACCTCCTGGAGAAGTAGAAGGGAGATAGAACCCCGGATGAGTCTCTGGCCGCCCATCCGAAAGTCTTTACCGGGTGCCGACGAACTTCTTCTCCTTCTCCTTCTCCTTCTCTTCCCACTCTTGACATTGTTGGCAAGATTAGGTGCGCAAAAGCAATTATACTACTAAGTTTGTTAACAAGATGATGAATGCCAGGTACTAGGAGAGTAGCACATTAGGAGAGGATGGAAGACAAATTTGCTTGAGATCACAACCTGGGAAGTCTTTATATAACGCAATATCTTCATGACTCATAAAGTATATAAAATCTTATATAAACCATGTCTACCGCGTACACCCAAGAGTGTTAGAGAGATGGCTCTTTATGGTAAGGGGTGTGTCTTTGGTCTAAGAGGGATGACTCTATTAAGGGGTGACTCTCTGGTATAGGGGATGACTCTCTGTCAAGAGGTGAATCTTTATATCTAAGGGGTGACTCTTAATATCAAAGAGGAGTGACTCTTTATGGTGTACCGGGTATCGTCGCTTCCTGATAATGCCACAACACCTTTTACAAGTGCAATATTGTCTCCATAGTATACTGTTTTAATCCTGTTTCCTTCCGGTTTGTGTCCGTTGTCTTTCGTTACATAAATTACCTTTTGGTTTTGGTGGCATGGCGCATTAAGGTTTGGCATGTGAAAGACCACTATAAATCAAGTGGATGAAGTTAAACCACCTGTAATTTGCCAATGATACTGATTAGTGGGGTGTTATTTTTATTTTTCTGCTTTTTCCCCTTTGCCTTTTTCTGCTCCCACTTCCAAAAATTACACCATCAGTAATCAGTGCTATTACAAAATGTATCATCACCATCATTATATTTCTTCCCCTACTAATTGCTAAACTGATCTTTTAAGTTAATATCATAATCATGAGTCCTCCATAATCAAAAAAAATACCCACCCATTTAATTTATTAATAAAAATAAATGCACTCATTAGCCGTGCAATTTATTGGGCAAGTATGACCACCTACTCTATTTATTTCCACAAAAGCTCGTATAGAACGGTTTATATTTCACATGAACTTGTCAAACGGACTGCGGGTTATATAATTAATAGGTATATGAAATATTTATACAAGGCTACAAGTTGGATTGGATTATTACAACAGTTTGTAAAAATTGGTCCATCTTATTCTAGTTTATGGGAAAGAAGAAAAATGACATGTTTCTATACTAGGCAACAACTAGCAAGCCAAGAGCAAATGCTCCTATTTCATTATGTACAAAGGTAAGAACCGTACTCCTACAACTATGAACATGATTACTGAGTAAGAGTAGCTGGCCTTGTTCTATTCTCTACACCCTAAACAAACAAAAATGCAGATTGGGTGTATAATCAAATTGTTCGAGGGGGTCCTTCGAGACGGATGTAATCATACATGAGCCCTTGGAAAGGGGTTTCATGTCTTGATTGCTTGAGATAAATTGTATTGTTCCCAACAGAAAGCCATTCGCTCGGGACATTGACACTGTACAACCGGTACAACCCATGGATACCGTGTCTGGCAATTGCGTTGTCCGAGCCTATTACCAGCGTTGTGAAGTGTGGAATGCTCAACGCTGGATCATTGAACCGAACCTAAGAAAATAATTCACATCGAGCATTTAGATTAGTCATGAGAGTGATAATTCTCTTAACAATCACAACAAATTACTGACTGATGCTACAGCATAATTTAGTAAGCAGAAAGGGATGGTTCTTACCTGCAATTCAGACCTAGTAGCAGATGCTAAGGCAATTTGCAATGTATAGTTCACAGATGGAATTACATGTTCAAGTGGAAATATAATCTGCCATGTGGTTGGTTTGTAAGTCATATTGTCCGACCTCCTGCCATTTGAAAGCAACGATAGAATTAGAATCATTCCATCAGGGGCATAAAATGGGAGTTGAGATGCGATATAAGTAATAAGTGATTACCTAGTAACATGAGCGAAAAACCAGTCGCTGTGATAGTCACTCACACCAACAAGGTATGTGAGGTCGTTGTCAGGATATAGTTCAGCATATCGCTCCCACAGACCATATTGCCTGAACCTGTTGATCAGGATAGTTAGAGCTGACAAGCCAAAAGGTTTAAACTCAAATTCGGAAATGAGAGATTGAGACGACTGGGACTAGCATGAAACTATCTTGCATACTTGTTGAAATCACTGTCGGTGTAAAGCTTATTCACGAACAAACTACTTGGTTCAGGTACATAGAACTCAAGTGCGGTACGGTCTGGAAAACCTATTTGCCACAATGTCGGTCCACTTCTTGGCGGTTCAAATACAAGACCTCCAAGGTTGATTGCAGGGCCTACAATGAAATGACAAACTCAATTAGTGGTCGCTAAGAGAACAAGATACAAATCAGTACTGAGCAAAACGCTGAAATGCTTGCACATTTTCCAGAAAAATGGCTGCTTAAGGAAGTTCAAATCGTTATGTGTTCATGTAAAAAAAATTCGCCCTAGCCAAACTTGATCACTGACTCTCAAGTCCCATTAAGGTCACGGCTAATCAATACTGAGATACTGAGATTTAGTACCTGGAGCAACTGTGATGTCCTCGACATAAACATAATCCCCAATGAAACCAGGAACCCATGCATACAAGCTGTAGACTCCTTCACGGATCCCTTTGATCATGAAACCTCCATAACGGTCCGCTTTAGTCCAAAACTGATAACCCTGACAACATAACTCCAGCTTTAGTAATTACACATCATGTCCAAGCTTCAGATCATATAAGTAAATTCCCTTTGTAGGCTGTAGCTTACTTTTGTTTCTGTTTGCCATGATCCTCGCACACCAGGTGCAGCCAGTCCAATCCAAGCAGAACTTGCTGGGATTAGTGTCTTTCTCTTATACCTAAGAAAAAGGTCACATTGAACCATAAAAAGAGAGGCGGAAATCAATTAAATTGATGAAATTTTTTTGACATGATAACAAACCTGTCACGCACTAGTAGCCGCCCAAATANAAAACCTCGATCAACAGACTTGGGAAAGTCTTCTGATACAGGGAATTCGTAAGGCCAGCTTCTAACTTCTTGCGTCATCTGTTTATGATTACAGAACTGTCAGGCGCAGGAATAGCAGGAGTGCGGTTTATTCAATGGAAATGCAAAAGAATTGTGAAAGAACACAAGTACCTGGTGTTTTGCATCGGTCCAGAGGAAGTTGATATCTTTATCCTCAGGAACTGAATTTAGATAAACAAAAAACGGCCCAAACACCTTTTTCCAGGGCTCCTCTTCTTGGAACGTCATGGTCACATCAAAACCAGCATAGTGAGCGCTGTGGAACATCTGCCAAAAGAACTGACACTGTAAGAGGCACTTCATTGCTATAGAAAACCCAACATTCAACTACCATCATAAATGTCAACGACATCAATTTCAATGTTTTGATCTAGTTTTAGCTCATTAGAGAGCTTGAAGACGGAATGATTGCTTGAGCATAACTTTCCTGGGACTTCGAAGAAGTGAAGAAATAAGAAAAACAATAGCAATTGGTCGAAATATAAACAAAATCAGAAGGGTTATGTTAGAAACTGATCAACCAGTATACTCACAGCTAGTGTGGTTGGGCCAACATGAGAAGTGAGATCTTGCTTAAAGGGACCGGCAGAACGGAATTCGTTACTGGGTGTTATCATCCAGAACCCAATCTGAGAATCAAGCGATATCCATCCATGAACTTTGTTATCTTTATCCTCACATGAGTACTGGTATTTGTCATCAACCTAGTGTCATTTGCAAGATCATGGCACAAGCAAGCTAAACTTTAGTATGTTACAAATTCCAGATATCCCAGTGACATTATGGCCAACATTTGTTTGTTCGGAAATCATATGACTAAAGATACCTCTCCTCTCAGGTCAGGATTGGTCGGATCAGTCAAGAGAACAGCTTCCTTATAAGCCAGTGGCAAACCAGTCTCTCGATCCTGTGGCATAGGCATTATCCTTTGCCTGTCATCTGAAATAGCCATGTAATGGAACCTGAACCAACATTCGATCAACAAAAATGATCAAGAGTCTTCACAAATGTTATTCCAAATAAACATTAGAAGCAATCAAAATCACTGGAGGTGAAATCATACTTTTCTTGATCAAGCTTAAAAACAGCTCTTATTTGGAAGACATTAACAGCAGGCCATCCTTCCTCGCGCTCTAGTATCGTATATGAATAGAACCCAGAGCTCCCACGAAGCATTATGTACCTGATATCCAATCCGTGTCACATATATCATCATTCTATTCCATAATGTGTGTAAACAATTTCTTTTTCTTTAGAATGCATTAGCTGTACCTTCTGTCTACATTTACAGGAAGTCTCCAGTAGCCATGAGACGAATTCCATGTGGTTACATCCCATTTATTCGAAAAAGAAACCTCCACTTGATCCTCAGTTTGTTGTATGACATTAAAGCTCGATCCTAGTAACCTGCATGTGCGCCCAAAAAAACCTTTGCATGAGAAACTTCCCTATAGGAATACACTCCATTCAACCGAGATGACAAAGTTGTGGAACATACCAATCAGTACCATTGTAACCGTCCGTCGCCCAAACGACATCCCAGTACCTGGATGCGTAATGTTTACTTAGATTAAAACCCGTGTTTTCGAGACAAGTTGCAAAATGTATCATGTAATATGAAGCAAATGAAACTTATATATCAGTGTAATCCATGTAACAAACAGATGAGTGCACATGTACGTACCCTCTATTGGGTCCTTTGTTACGGGTTTCGAGTAAGTTATCAACCCCACCGTAGCGAATGCCAGTGAGATAACCCTCAGGTTTTGCAATTGTGATTTGCAAAATGCCATTGTCAATCAATACCTGTAATATCAACAATTTTACATCGATAAGCTCTAACAAATTGAATTAACAAACAACTTCTATATTAATAATGTAGAAAAAGGTTTGGCTTACTTCTTTGCGCTGTACGTTCAATGTGATCTCACTTGATGTATCGTTGACCAGCGTTCCACTGCAAATCCAAACACATTTCTCAAACCCTTCTAATTTGTTTTTTTTTTTTCGAAATTTTGATAGTAATTTGAGAATGGAACCCCCAAAATATATGAGTTGAACCTCTATTGTCAATAGTGGAACATCTATTATCAAGCAGTTAGACATTAATAATGTATTAATTTTGCATTAAACATGATGTCCAACATATTTGTCATTGATGTCCAACTACATGACTTTGGAGGTACTATTCTCATTGTACCCCTGAGGTATGATATAATTTGCGTCGAAACTGCACTTGTATTTATATGAGCCTATCGAGTCATCATTTTCTTAAGTCAAGACCCATTGAAAATCCGAACAGTTGTGTACAACTTAAGGCTTAATATATGTGATGTATGTCCTAGTACTTTCCTAGTCGTCAACAACATCCTCCAGTAAGGGGAAAAAAATGCACAAGAATACGTACAATAAGATAGACCTGGCAAGACCCGACCCGACCCGAGAAAACCGACCCGACCCGCCCGAC
>ONZA01008565.1:33311-43463 GCA_900322205.1 Kewa caespitosa
AAAAGGACAAGTGGGAGATTGAAGGAATGTGTTCTTCAGTCAAGGTGCAAGAGACTTGGGATTACTAATTGAGATATTGATTCAATTGACTTAGGATTGTTGTGGTGTGTAGCTAAATGCCTCTCACAATGTTTTGGGTCAATGGTCATTGAGCTCAAATGCTAAGTGCAATTGATTATGAAGGATCACACAAAATAGATTGATGAACGTCACAAGTTTGGTGTAATGCGTTGGTCTAAGGAACGGTTCCTTGGGACCAAAGATGTAATGGAACAATGTGTAGGGAATGGTCCCTCTATTTTGTTATAGCCTTTTGGGCCAGGCCCAAAGAGGCGCATAAGACATGGCCTTTTTAGGGTCTTATTCCTTATGCTATATAAAGGACTTATGCCTCTCATATTAGGTTAGACCTATGCCTCTTAAATGACCTAATACATCTGGGGAGAAGACATATACGTGAATCAAACCCTAACCCAAAGTGAGTTCATTCGAACCAAGGAGAAGAACCAGAAGAAACAACGCCTTCGTGATTCCCATCTAGCTATCGCCTTGGATTTATATACGTGTGTGAATTCAGAGGAGCAACAGTTGGGGCTCACTGGAGGTCATCTTCACGAGGATATCAAGGGGGAATATGTGGCCTGGAAGGTCTGGTCGATAGCATACTTGGGAAGGCACACATCAAGAGGTAAAACATATGTGAACTAGAGTACATGTAACAATCTGTTTCTATATGTTCCGCTTTTATATGATTAGATCATGTATTACATAGAACCCAACACTATCAACTATGATCGATCACCTTTGATCAAATTTGAACCTATAACCGATCACCTCACCTCTGATTAACTTTGAATATATGAGTATATGACTGTTTTGTTGCTTTTGGCATGGGCTTCCTTCTATGCAGATGGACTCACTCACCCCCCTCATCACTCCTATAGTTTCGAGTTGGGCTCCCCTTTCGGCCCAATCGTCCCTGCAGGGTTGTACCTCTCGACGGGTCTGCAAATCATGGACAGGTTCTTGGCCCCTCCTTCACCCTAAGGGCTTTGGCAATTGAGCCTCATCCCCCCCCCAAGGATTGGACGGGGGGTTCTCCCAGTAGCGTGTAGTGAGGACCCTCTTTCCCCCTTCAACGAGTGGTCTGCTGGAGAGAAGGACGAAGGGGTGCATCGTCGAGGGGTCCCTTCAGCACCAAGAAAGGATCATCCTTGGTAGAGCATCATTCATGGAAGGTGCCAGAAGATACAAAAGACGGCACGTGTCCAGTACATGCTCAGATCTGATTGGTGGCCCCCAGGGCCCATTTCCTCGCTAGGCCCAAAGGAGGCATGTCCACATGGAATTTTCACAGTGGACAGGCCACAACCCTAGCATTTTTCAGGAAATGCCTACAAATAGGAGGCAAGCACATCTCTCAAGTTAAGAAGAAAAAAAGGGTTGACAAACTGGTTATAATTGAGATTACACACTCACATTCTCTCTCTAGAGTATTCAAGCCTTTCTTATTTCTCAAAGAAGATTTGAGTGCCCTAAAGAGCATTCAATTCGCCCCTTTGAGCAAATCCGTTATTCTTGGACTCTCCTTACTAACTTGATCGTCGAAGGACCGTTCCTCGCACCACGCTTAGGGCCAGTTCACGTGCGTTCTTTGCACAGGTACCCCTCTTTTGATAAGACGCAACAGCAGTCTCCTCATCTCAAGCAATCAAGGTTCTTCAACCCTTTTGAGTGTTCAAAGGTCTCCCTATACCCAAAATCACCTGAAACATTTGGCGCCGTCTGTAGGGAGTGGCCAGCCAAGGTTGCATGAGATTGAGGAACGAAAAAGCACAAACAAGCACTTGAATCCAGGAAGACAAGTTCGATGTCGAACCACGATGAAGACTAGTCGGCCTCGTTTGCAGGGAGACGAGGTGGAACCCAGCCCCCTATCACGAGGGAGGAGCTGGTGCCCTTGAGGCCAACATCCTAGGGGACGTGCACAAGATGTGCACGGCCCTCCAGGAGAACATCCTCCATCATGTCAGAGCAACGAAACACCAAGACGAAGGTGCTTCGAAGAAGACGAATGAGTGCTCAAAGAGCAAACACGACCTAGAGTTGCGTACCACCAAGGTGATAAGGACTCCCTTTCAGCCTTAACGGTTCCAACTCTTCCTTGTCGATGTCCAGGAGCAAGTCGAAAGCCTCCGGACAAAGCGAGAGCGCGAGGAAGCGTGGAAAGGCTAAAGCAAACATAGCAAACCTCCGACCTTCCATCGAAGCAATGAAGAAAAGGAGAAGAGTGGCCTAGGGGAAGGTAGAGAGCCCTAAGAAAGAAGACGTCAGTGAGATCATCCGACGCAGACAAGCCGAAAGGCTACAGGGGCAGCGAGGGCACATCCTAACCCATCTAGGGTCGAAGGACTATGATAACATCACGAAGAGTTTTAGGGGATTAGAGATAAGCCCAGACCTTACCATGAAGGTCCCCTTCAGTGAAGAGATCATGGCCCATCCCTTGAACCTAAACTCTAGGATCGGAAAGATGAAGAAGTATAGCAGAACAACCTCGCCCCGAGAGCACCTGATGGCCTACGAGGCAGTGATGATGACGCCAGAGCAGAATGACGCCATTTACTGCCAACACTTCGTCGGGACCCTAGAAGGTAGGGAAATTAAGTGGGTGGATAGCCTCCCTCGTCACAGCATTCATAGCTTTGACGAGCTCTGCCGCGTCTTCACAGAAAACTTCATGACACGTGAAAAGACCAAGAAATGCTCGGAAGACCTCTTCAACATCTATCAGGGAAGAAGGAACCAATGAAGGACTAGCGTGCACGGCTTACGTCAAAAGTATCATCAAAGGAAGCGAAATCTTGAAGGACTTTGAACACATAAAGCTAAAAAAGGAAAAGCTCACCCTACCTTTAGTGCGAGCCTATTCGTCCAAGCTTTTTACGGCTTGGGAAAGGTCCAAACAAGACGTAGTGAATGGGGGGCACCAACGAGAGAAGCAGTATGATAACAAGCCGAGACCATCAAGGAACTAGAGAAGAAAGGCTAAAATATTTATAGACAAGAAGCCCCAGATCAAGAAGAAAGCGTTGGGAAAAGGGGGTGGTCGAAGTGGGTTCAAAGGGTGGGAAAAGCCCAAAAAAAAATTGTCGGAGAGCCCCGCGGTGAATCAAATCTTGAATTGCAATCCAGCAGCCGTCTTGGCAAAAAGGGACCCCCAAACTACTACCCGACCCAACCTTAATGAAGGAAGGCACATAAGTTACTTCTTCTACCAGTACCACAAAGAGCATGGGCATAGTACGAGGTACTTCCGAGAATTAGGCTTACATCTTGAGAAACTGGCCCAAGAAGGAAAGCTCAATTCCTTCCTGAAAGATAGGGGTACAACCACCGTCCTGCCAGGCCAGGGGGCAACAGCCGAGCATGTGGCCTCGGGATCCTTTTGGCACTCTTATGAGGTGGTTGTTATCTCGGGTGGACCGGCAGGAGTTGGGCTAACAAACATAGCAAGACGAGCTCACCTCAGATCCCTTGATTAAATCATGTTGATTGAGGAAGTTCTCAAGTTCGAAAAGCCGATTACCTTCGACGAAATGGACATAAGGCCTCTCCGATTCCCTAACGACGACCCCCTCGTCGTCAAGGTGAAGGTTGCCAACACGTTGGTAAAAAGAGTCCTAATAGATACAGGAAACTCGGTGGATGTGATCACGGCCAGCCTCATGGACCTCGGCTGCACTTCGGACAAAGTGATACCCAGCACCCACCTGATGGCAGGTATCGGTGCAAACAAAGTCCTACCAATGACTCCTAATAAGGATAGGGCCAAAGAACGAAGCCAGGCATGTCATCTCAGAGTTCCTCTTCGTCAATGTCCCTCTCCCATGCAACGTCCTCCTGGGGAGACCGACGCTGAATAAAATCAACGGAACTCCCAACATGATGCTACTCACGTTGAAATTCCACAGGGATGAGGGGGAAGTAGGGAAGATCCTTGGCGATCAAAAAGCAGCCCGAACATGTTACGTCCAATGCCTGAACAGCAATAACATTGTTCCAGAGAAAACGCTGCCACCCGCCGAGACCAACGCCTTGGCCCCTGTCGAGAACAGCTCGAGGAAGAGGAAGAAGGAATTCCCTAAAGAAAGAGTCATTGGGAAGATAGAGGATGTTACCCCCACGAAAGAGGAGAAGGGGAAAGAAGTACAGTGCCCCATGGTAGACATCATCCCACCAGAGATCCCCGATGCAAGGATCGAAGAAAGAGAAAGAGCCACCCCTTCGGGTGGAAGGGTGGAGGTCATCCTGGACCCCTCTCATCTAGAACGAGTCACATACCTTGGTGACGAGATGGACGAGCCCACCGAGGAGGGATTGACGAAGATCCTCCGAGAATACCAAGACGTCTTTGCCTTCAGCCCGAACAAGAAGCTCAAACTTGTCAAGCAGAAGAAGAGACATCTGGACGAAGAGCAAAGCCGAGCCGCGTCGGCCAAGGTAAAAAAGTTGCTGGAGGCCAGTTTCATAAGAGAATGTCGATACCCTAAATGGCTCGCCAATGTTGTGATGGTGAAGAAGGCGACTGGGAGCTGGAGAATGTGTGTCGACTGTACCGATTTGAGTAAGGCCTGCCCAAAGGACCACTTTCCTCTTCCGAGGATAGACAAACTTGTTGATTCTACCACAGGCCATGAAATCCTGAGTTTCATGGATGCCTTCTCCGGGTACCACCAAGTATTCATGAAGAAGAATGACCAGAGCTCAACGGCCTACATCACCAATGATGGAGTCTTTTGCTATACGATGATGCCCTTCAGCCTGAAAATGTCAGCGCGACTTTCCAGAGGCTCGTCCAAAAGGTCTTCGGAGGGGAAATTGGCGAAAACCTCGAAGCCTATGTGGACGACCTCATCACAAATATTGTGAAGTCATCCGACCACGTGGAATACCTTAGAGAAATGTTCGAAACTCTAAGGAGAAACAAAATAAAGCTCAACCCGAAGAAGTGTGTTTTCAGGGTGAGGGGAGGAAAGTTCCTGGGTTTCATGGTAAAGGAAAGAGGCATCAACGCCAATCCAAAGAAGGTAAAGGCCGTGATCAACATGGAACCACCCAAACGCATCAAAGATGTGCAAAAGCTAACCGGGTGCATTGCGGCCCTTAATCGATTAGTCTCCAAGTCCGTCGACAAGTGCGTGGACTTCTTCTCAACACTTAGGAAGGGGACGAGGTTCGAATGGAGCGATGAAGCGCAAGAAGCCTTTGAGAAGTTGAAGCTGTACTTAGGCTCCTTGCCCAAGATAGCCTGACCCAAGCATGGGGAGAGACTCTTCCTTTACCTCGCCGTCTCTGAAAGGTCCGTCGCCTCGGTCCTCATCTGAGAGGAAGAGAGGAGACAAGAGTCCGTCTACTTCACTAGTCATGCCCTATGCGGTGCCAAGTTCTGATACTCCATCCCCGAGAAGTTTGCCCTCGAAGTCCTCATTAGTTCCCTGAAGCTAAGACCCTACTTCCAGAGTCATCCCATAACTGCCCTAAAAAATCAACCCCTGAAGAAGATATTGGGCAAGCTGGACTCATCTAGCAGAGTGCACGTGTGGGCTCATGAGCTTACTGATTATGATATTTCATACGATCCTAGAAGGGAAATAAAGAGCCAAGCCCTGGCAGACTTCTTAGCCGAACTGACGTCTTCGGAGAAGATGCAATGTTACTGGACCTAGTCCTGGTTGATGGGTGTGGACAGCTCGTCATGCAAGAGCACAAGCGGGGCATGCATCATCATCACCTCGGCAAAGGGAGATGTCTTCGAATACGCAATGAGATTTGGGTTTCAAGCATCCCACAACGAGGCTGAGTATGAAGCCCTCATCAGCGGGATGGAGATGGCCCAATCAGCTTGGGTGAAGAAACTCATAGTAAGGATGGACTCCAATCTCTTCGTTTCACAGATCTTCGGAAACTACAAGGCCAAGGAAGAAGGGATGAAGGCATACCTTGGGAAACTTCAACAGATGATCAAGTGCTTCGAAGAAGTGATAGTAGAACACATCTCGAGGTTGGAGAACCACCATGCTGACGCAACCAGCGCGGCAGCCGGAGGGGTCTCCTGGAACATCTTTTGGGAAGAGAAGGAGAAGAGAAGTATCGAATCAGAAGACGAAGTCTTCCTACTCGACCACAGAGACGAGTGGATGGAGCCATTGATGGCATGGCTAGGAGAGGGGAAGCTCCCTGATGACGAGAAGGAGGTGAAGAAAGTTTAGACAAGAGCTAAGTGGTTCGAACTCAGAGACAGTACACTGTACAAGAAAGGTTTGAGCCACCCATTGCTGAAATGTGTCTCGAAGACACAAGGGAAGGAGATCATCCTAGAAGCCCACGCAGGCATCTGCGGAGCTCATCAGGGAGGATGAACCATAGCCCACAAGATCCTGAGGCTAGGGTTCTACTAGCCTACCCTGAAGAGTGACGCAGTCAAAATGATCAGAAGCTGCTGGAAGTGCCAAGTCTTCACTCCGGTCCCCAAGCTCCCCTCCGCTGAGTTGACACCGATCATCTCTCTGATGCCCTGCCACCAATGAGACATGGAGATAGTAGGTCCCTTCGTGCAGGCACTGGGGCAACTAAAGTACGCCATCATCACTGTCAATAACTTCACCAAATGGATCGAAGCAAGGGCCGTTTAGAACATAACAATTTCCGATGTGAAGAAGTTCATTCCGGAGAACATTCTCACATGTTTCGGCACCCCCCGAAGCATCATCTTTGACAAGGGCCAACAATTTAACACGCTGAAGCTCACCAATTGGTTTGAAGAGCACAGAGTGAAAGCAAACTTCACAGCTGTAGCAAGGCCAAAGACGAATGGTCAGGTGGAATCAAGCAACAAAATCTTGGTGAATGGCATTAAGAAGAAACTTGACAAAGCCAAGGGGCTATGGACCGACATGCTAATGGAGGTTCTATGGGCATTGAGAACCACTGAGAAGGCCATCACGGGAAAAACACGGTTCAACCTCGTCTACGAATCTTAGGCAGTACTACCACTGGAGCTAGCCAACAAGAGTGCAAGGGTCAAACACCTTGACCCCAAGACGAACGACGAAAGGTGGAAACATGACCTCGACCTCCTCCAAGAGGTACGATGAGACTCATGTTGAGGGTCAAAATCTAAAGCAAAAGATGACAAGAGCCTTCAACCGAAAGGTGAAATGGAGGAAGCTAAACGTGGGAGACCTTGTCTTAAGAACCACTAAATCCGTTGGAAGGCAGAATGAAGAATGGAAGACGACACCCAATTAGGAAGGACCCTACAGGGTGACGGAAGTCATAAATTCAAAGACGTACCAACTGGAAACCCCAGAAGGAAGGAAGATAGGCAGGCCCTGGAACATCAACAACCTCCAGAAGTTTTTCGTCTAGAACATGGTCTCATCATGGAGCCTCGTCAGGGTAGGCACCCTTCAATAGCCTCTTTTGATTCCAAGACTTCTCTAGATGACGGGGTAGGCTCCCCCAAGAAGCCTCTTATCCATTTTGTGAGGCCTTCGGCCGAAAGGGGTATGCTCCCCCAAACAACCTTTATCATTTTATGAGGCTGTTGGCCATTAGGGGTCGGCTTCCTCAAGAAGCCAAGAATGGATTTGTTTTCGGCTCCCATTTCCTTTCATCTATATATTGCCTTGCAAATTTCTCCTTCAAACTTTGATAGACGAAGACCCACCATGGGGGCAAATGAACTTAGTCTACGACACGGTTAGACGAAGCCCCACCCTGGGGGCAAATGAACTTAGTCTACATCACGGTTGGACGAAGCCCCACCTTGGGGGCAAATGAACTTAGTCTACGACATGGCTAGACCCACCCTGGGGGCAAAAAAACTTAGTCTATGACACAGCCAGACGAAGCCCCACCCTGGAGGTAAATGAACTTTGTCTACATCATGGATAGACGAAGCCCCACCTAGGGGGCAAATGAACTTAGTCTGCGACATAGCTAGACGAAGCCCCATCCTGGGGTCAAATGAACTTAGTCTACGAAATAGTTAGACGAGGCCCCACCATGGGGGCAGAAAAATAGAATCCCGTTCAAAATCACAACATGCAAAGTTAGACGAAGGGCAAATCCAAAAGGCAATAAATAAGAAGACACGAGACCCCGTCCTAAGGGGCCGATAATCATCAAACTATCTTGTATTTCATTAAAGTCTTTTACAAAGATTTCGACATACAAGAGCAATGTACAATAGAAAATCCTAAATGCTGAAGGAAATCTAATACTCCAAGTTCTTCCTTATGAGGGAGAAGCCCCAAATTCCGGTAAGGGGGACACCCAGACAAAGATGTAGGAAAAGAGCCAAGAGGTCGACGAAAGGACGAAAGGGGGAGGGGCGAAGGACAAGGATGTAAGGTAATACGCCAAGTTCTTCCCAACATGGAGAAATGCTTTCCAGCACACTCCACCACCACCGTCGAACACCACCTCCGAGATCTCGGTTCTACCGCACATCCTTTCGGATCCACCAGACCCTCTTCCCAAAGGGACGAGATACAGAAACTAGGCGAGGTTGCCTCTCTCAGTTCCCAGAAGAGAAAGTCGGCGGGCCACCACGATCCGAGGACAAGCTCATATTCTGGGCCGTGAATGTAAAGTGGATGAAAATCCACCAGCAACCTATTCGGTGGGTCGAAGGCCGAAGAACAGCTACACGACCCCGCACCGATCGTCCTCCCCTCATAAGTCAAGGATGTTATCCAACGAAGGGTAATGAGATAAGCAAATCGACCGCATCAAGGCCACAATCGTCAAAAAGCATTAAACATAGGTCAAATGCAAAGACGAGACCACTAGGATCTTCATAGCCGCGGACAAAACCCATCTCCCCTTGGAAAAGAAGGAGAAGAAGGATGAAGAGAGCAACAAACTAAGAAAGAGAAGACATGTTCTTTACTCAGAAAGGAAAGTGAGAGACGAAATGGGATGGTACAAGGGGGAAATGACCCAAAAGCCATCCTTTTATAGGCAAAGTCAAGCAGGGTCAACGGCCCAGATCATTGGAGGGAATAGGGGATGCGCAACACATTGCGTAATGCCCCCCAAGAAGATAACGCATGCAATCCATAACATTTCCCAAGGAGATAACGCATGCAATTGAAGCCTCGATCTGCGAGCCTCATCAAAAAGCACCAAAAAATTTGGGAGGGTTGAAGATGAGGATCCCATCTTCAGCGGTATTATAAGAAGGTAGCACAAGATGAAAGACCACGCCTTTGTCTACTTCCCTTTGTCGCCAACACCTAGCCTTGCCCTAGTGGGGGCAAGTGGACAAAAGACGACTACAGTGGATGAAGGATGAGTACCTCTCATCCAATGTTTAGACAAAATTCTCCAGCTTTCGTCATATCCAATGGAGATTACTCGACCAAGGTCAGGACAAAACGAAGAACGAAGCATTACACAGGAAAGTTGAAAAGTTCCCATTAAAATATGAAATTGTTCACAATTCATTACAAGACAAAAGCAAAAAAACTACAACCCTCTTCAAGACGAAGGGGAGAAGGGGGAAGAAGCGGCGGCCGCATCATCATCGACGACATCATGACCCTGGGGCGGGGAGACACCCTTGGCAGCATCCTCCAGGGAAGACAGGTCCTCGGAAGCATCATGATCCTCGGCCCCCTCACCATAAGCGCCCTCAGCGTGAGGCCCTAGGTGATCCCCGATTAAATCCAAGAAGCCGGTATCAAAGTCTGAGAGGTCGTCAATCGATGCCTTATAGTAGTGGTCTTGAAGGTTCCACCTCAGCTCCTCAAAATAAGCCTCCTCATTCGTTGATGTATCCTCCCCTGCCTGGGACAAGAGCATGCTGACCCGCCTCGCCAGTAAAGCCGAGTAGCCCTTCTCAGAGTCGAAGATGGCCATGAAAGGCTCCCTGACGCACTCCTTCTCAGCTTTCTTCTTGGCCTTTTCAGCCCTCTCCTTGGCCTTCATGGCCTTGTCTCTCTCCTCTTTAACGCCTTGAGATGACGCTTCCCACCGAGCTATCTTGGCGCAATGACGAGAGAGGAGCATCGCCTACACAAAGGGAAAGTAAGTTAGCCCGAAGACCAAGAAGAGACCTGGCAGCAACAAAAAAAAAAAAAA
>ONZA01008565.1:58452-88727 GCA_900322205.1 Kewa caespitosa
TTTCAGGCATACGCATATTCATCCATCAATAAAACACAACCGCCCATTTCTTCATCAAGCTACAAAGCTTCAGCAATATACTTTCTAACTCAAATCGAACAATACATGCCACAAAATCATTTCCAACTAAGCAATTAATGGACGTCATGAATAAGTATGTTTAACCCCAAACAATAAATGCATTGTTTAGCATAATAAAACTATTACATAGAAGTCACGAATCCATAAAATATAAGTCAACGAAAAAATTGTATGTCATTATCTCTATTAGTCTACTTCCACAAAACGAGCCCACTCACATGTAACTTCATCGAGATCCTCTTTTGTGTAGAGCTTGCACTTGTATTTGTCAAAAAACTTAAAAAAAACATGAAATTTACTAATCATGAAAAGATATGTATATCAAGAAAGCATCAACGTTTAGAAACAACAATTAAAATAGCACATACCTTCAATGGAATTGTAGTGGGTTTGACATAAACAATCTCATGCATATTTGTCATCACGTAATATCTACAATCGATGTCGTTATGTTCTTTGGGGCACTACATACATGAATATGATATTAAAAAAAAAAAAAAAAAGGTGCAAACTTTGAAAACCCATCACATACAAGAAAAACAATAAAGTGCATAGCCTAACTCCATACATGGAGTTTAATAAAATACCTCGATCACTTCCCATTTGTAACTTCACTTTTGATTCTTTTTCTTCCCTTATATTTCCAACGCTGTGATTACATGAAACAAATTATTGAGTCATATTAGATTCATGCATTTCACTAAAAAATTTGTGTTAAAAAATTAAAAACAAACTTACTTATCCATCACGCAATTGACATCTTCTCGAATCTTCGAAGTTGCTGAATCAAAATAATAGATTATCCAATTAAATGGAGCTATGACAATCAAAATTAAGTGATCCCTAAACATGACGATACAAAATAAGTTTCAATATGCTGAGCCATATAAGGATACATTGCTTTCATAATATTAATTAATAGAAAAGTTAGGATTGATTGTAGTATACCGGACATGAGTGATGCCAACCACAAGAGATATTTTTGCTCCCTATCTACTAAAGCTGTAGAAATACACCTTCCTCAAACTTATATGGACCTTTCACGTGCATAACTGAATGAGGTATCATGTGGGTTCAAAAATCAAACACAATCCAACTTTCCTTCGGAGTTCGACCGATGATACAGGAGCCTAATCAAAAAACGAAAAAAAAATTAAATATAACTCATATAATTCATATCAAAGTAACTAAAATATTCAAATCAAAACATTCTTTAGGAAATCACCTAATGTACGTAACCATGGAAGAGATGCCTAACCTTTCCTGGTTAACAACTTGCAATGTCTCCTCTTTGCTAACTGAATCGACAAACTCATGAAAAGTTATCTTATACTCCATTGACACCTCAATCACCTCATCGATACACATACGGGCCGCCACTTTTGCTAAAATCATAATATCGTGGTTGGTAGAATTAGTTGGAACCTTGACTTGTGGTTTGGGATTTGTTTTTTTTTTTTAGGTTGGGGTTTGGGTTTTTGTATGGGTTGTGGTTTGCGTTGCTGTTTTGGTTGTTGTTTGGGTTGTGGTTCGGTTTGTGGTTGAAGTTCTAGGTCGGGTTGTGGCTGAGGTTGTGATTCAAGAATAGTGGCCACTAGTGGGAAATGAACCCTGGAAATAGATTTGAGCTTCATGGCGGACCCTTTTGTATGCCCCGATTTCGATCCTGAATGGGTGATCTACAAACTTTTAAAGAAAGCCCGGGAGGATGGGATGAAAGCCTACTTGATGAAGGTCAAAGAAGAGATATGTCGCCTCGAAGAAGTTGTCATATTGAACCCTTTAAATATTTAGTGATGCATTCAAATAATCATATTACTTTAGTTCACATTATGCTAGGTTGTATTTGTGATGAATTACTATATTAACCTTAAACTAGTGTTAGACCCATGCAATGAACAAATTACAGTCACAAAGGGTGTTTTATTTAACTTATTTTGATAATTACTTTAGTATGTCTATCTGTTTTTAAAATTTATTTTTAACAACTTTAATTTCATGTCTCACTTTAATTCTACTACATACTTAGAGAGTTTTAAAAGGGTTATTGATAATCACTTATAGTTTTTTTTTCTTTTTCCTTTTTTTGGTGGCATGAATTGTGATAGCAAGGTTAAAACGAGTCGGCTCGCGAGTTGACTCGCGAGTCGGCTCACGAGTCAGTTTAAGCCGAGTTAGCGAGTCATGTTGGGTCGAGTTGGCACGTGAGTCGGGTTGGATCGAGTTGGCACGCGAGTCAGGTGGAGTTGAGTCGGCATGCAAGTCAAATCGATTCGAGCTAAGAAAACGAGTGAAGTTGAGTCAAATCACGAGTTGAATTTTTCTCAACCCTAGTCTTCCCTATTTGCCAATTATTCGAATCGGATTCAAGTCAAGTTACTCGGCGAGTTGATTCGAGCCGAATAACCATCGGGTCGAATACGAGTCAATTCAACGTGAAGTGAAACACTAACAATGACCAAGCTTATCTTTACTGTATAATGAGACAAAAAACGGGTAGAGAGAAAATTATCCAACAAAAGCAAATATACTAATTGTTTAGGCCATTTTCTAAGGCCCACATTGTTTGTTGACCGTATGCAGAATTATGCCCCTGCCAAGGGCATTGTGGGAATGTGCCTTCCTTTGGAAGACAGGCCAGGAAGATCGACTTACCGAGGGCACAACCCTAAGGGACCCTGACCCTCCACATTAAGAACACTATGCTCAATGGACCTTTCCCAATATACTCACCAGATGTGGGTATCTCCAAAAGTAGAATTGAGCGCTTAGGCTCATGTGTTCTCAAGGCTCAGCTGGCTTAAGGAGGCGCCGCCGCTCCTCTAGCAGACCCATGCCCTAATGAGGATCGGGGGGAATCAGATCCTATAAAAGCACCCATCATGCATCCCAAGAAGGTATGCAATAATCACTCATTAAATACGCATTTGCTGCACTTTGCTCTCAACATCAACTCCCCGAAGTGTTCGAGTCCGAAGAGTACACTCATACTTTCTATTTGCCCCTCGGCCTACCTCGTGGCTAAATTTTCAACAGTTATACCAAATTTACTTAGGCATCAAAGAACTGATCCCCGGACCATGCCGGGGGAAGTTCATGAGCTTCGATTTTCTGGATCACCTAAGATCACTTCAGAAGCACCTCGGAATCTCTCAAATCTCACATAGATAAAGCTCTTCAAGCCTTTGAGATTCAAGGGTCAACTCCATCAACCCAAAAATACCCAAAATAGTTGGCGCCGTCTGTGGGGAGTGGCTAGCCCAAGTTTCAAGAGATTGAGAAATAGTAAAAAAAAAAAAAAAAAAAAGGAAAAATGTGAAGAATTAAACAATACTAGGAGCCTCCTAAGGTTCAAAGAGGCAGAAAGGAAGAGGGAGAAGTAGGAAACAAGAGAAGTACAACAGATCATTAGGTAGATAGCAAGATCCCTCACAAAAGAATTCCGACCTCAGAGAGATTTCAGACCTAAACATGTGGGTTCCATTCAATGAGGAGATCATGGAGTATCTAATTAGCCTCAACACGCGGATTGGGAAGATCAAGAAATACAACGGTACTTCCTCTCCCAAAGAACACCTGCTAGCCAACGATGCAGCAATGATGAACCAAATACGAAACGACGCAACCATGTGCCGTCACTTCATAGGAACCTTGAAAGGTCAATATTTGAAGTGGATGAACAACTTACCTTGTAGCAGTGTGCATAGTTATGAAGAGTTGTGTGAAACTTTCATGGAAAATTTAGTGACATGTGAAAAGACGGAGAAGTGCTTCGAAGATCACTTCAAGATCACTCAGGGAAGGAATGAGTTCATGAAAGACTATGACAAGAGATTCAACGACGAATGCTTGGAAATAACCAAGATCGACCCGGTCATGGCCTACACAACCTACATCAAAGGAACTGTCACATGTAGTGAGATTTGGCAAGACTTCAAGCATATGAAACTTCAAGGGCAAAAATTGACCTTGTCATATGTCTGAGCCTACTCATCTAAAGTCTTTACAGCCTCGGAAAGGTCGACTAGAGACATGGTAACAGGCAACTATTGTATGGAAATATCTAGAGAAGAAAAAGGAGCTTGGCATGGAAAACACAACAAAAATAAGGCTGAGATGTTGAATGTCAAGAAGTCGAATTCAAGAAGGGCGGCGCAAGTCGCAAAAAAAAGTGAGATGAACTGGAGGGAAGAAGCAGTTTGACATGAAAGCTCATGAGAGTCTGGCAGTTAACAAAATCTTGAACTACAACCAAGAAGAGGTCTTAGCAAAAATAGACCCCAAGCTACTGCCCGACCTAACCCCTATGAAGGAAAGTAACCACAAAAGTTACTTCTTCTTCACCCATTATTACAAGGATAATGGACATAACGCGAGGTAGTGTCGAGAGCTCGGTAGCCATTCAGAAAAACTCGCTAAAGAAGGGAAAATAAATTCCTTCCTGAAAGACACGACCATCACCTCCGTACATCCAGACCAGGGGGAAGAGAAGAGATCCACCTCGGCCTCTAACTCCTATGAAGTTGCTGTCATCTCAAGTGGTCCAGCTATAGAAGGGCTGACCAACAAGGCAAGAAGATCTCATCTAAAATCCCTCCACTAAGTCATGTTGGTCGAGGAAGTCCCAAAATTTGGGAAGCCAATTTATTTTGATGAGTCAGACGCTTTCCAACTTCAGTATCCCCACGACAAGAGTACTCATAGATACAGGAAGCTCGGCAGACATCATCACATATGGATGCCTCAAAGATCTCGATTATGCTGCAGACAAGGTTATCCCTATCAGCCATCCTGTTGTGGGCTTCAGAAGAAAACAGGTCCTCCTGATAGGAAGCGTACAACTAGCCATGAGGGTAGGGGCAAAGAGCAAAGCAAGATGCATTGTCTCTGATTTTCTTGTGGTCGACACACCCATTGCATATAATGTCTTGATCGTCAAGCCTTCTCTCAACAAAATCAACGCACACATTATCATGGTCTTACTGACTATGAAATTCCATCGAGATGACGGAGAGTTTGGCAAGATTTGTGGAGATTAGAAGATGGCCCAGTCCTGTAACGTGCAGTGCCTTAGCAAATAGGTGCCTTACCAAAAGAAGCCCCTACAACCAGCCGAGAACCAGAATCCAGGAAGAGGAGTAGGGATCATGTTGACGAACCCAAGATGGTAGGCTCTAAAGAGGAAGAAAATACTAGGACGACGAAGGATAAGGGGAAGGACGTCCACTGCTTGATGATAGACGTCCCTCCCTCCGAACTACTAGATCCCAAAATCGAGGAAAGGGTCGAGCCCTCAGGGGACAAAGTGGAGGTCATCTTGGACCCAACTCATCTGGAGATTGTCACATATCTCGGTGACGATCTAAACGAGCCCACTACGATAGAATTTTCCTCACTGCTTCGACAACATCAGGATGTGTTTGCCTTTGGACTTGATGAAATGCCTGGAATCAGCAGGGAACTAATGGAGCACAACCTAAGGATCAACCCCGATTTGAAGCCCATAAAACAGAAGAAAAGGGATCTATGAGAGGAACAAGCCCGAGCCACTGTCGAAGAAGTAAAAAAGCTTCTAGAGGCCGGTTTCATCTTCAAGTGCAAGTACCCAAAGTGGCTAACAAATGTAGTCATGGTGAAGAAGGCAAATGGAACATGGAGGATGTATATAGACTCCACTGACCTCACTGAAGCCTGTCCGAATGACGATTTCCCCCTACCTCGGATAGACAGATTGGTGGATTCCACGAGTGGCCACGAACCTTGAGCTTCATGGATGCCTTCTCCGGATATCATTAATTCTTCAGGAAGAAGAAAGATCAAAGCTCTACAGCCTTCATCACTGATGATGGAGCCTTCTGTTATAGAATGAAGACGTTCAGTATAAGAAATGACGGAGCTATCTTTCAACGGCTAGTCCAGAAGGTCTTTAAAAGCTAGATCAGCAAAATTCTGGTGGCCTACATTGAAAATCTTATCACAAAGAGCATCAAGTCATCAAATAATATGGATGACCTAAGGGAAACTTTTAAAACCCTTTGAGCCAGCCAAATGACAATGAACCCCAAGAGATGTGTGTTCGGGGTACGAGGAGCAAAATTTATAGGCTTCATGATCAGTGAAAGGGGAATCAATCCCAGTCACAAAAACGTTCAAGCAATTCAAGATATGCATCCCCCAAAGTGTATTTGGGACGTGCAAAAACTCATAAAATGCATCACGGCGCTGAATCACTTCGTGTCCAAGTCGGCCGACAAGTGTGCTCCATTGTGTAAGGCCTTGAGGAAAGGAACAACATTCGAATGGGGTGAAGAAGCCGCAAGAAGCATTCAAAAAACTGAAGTCTTACCTCAGACAATTGAGGATTTCCATCCCTAATGCCAAAGAACGGCTATGCCTCTACCTTGCAGCATCCGAAAGAGTCGTCGCTTCGATGCTGCTAAGAGAAAGTGAGAAAGGCCAAGAGCCTTTTTACTTCACCAGTCACGCACCAAATGAGGCAGAGTTCAGATACACAACTCTTGAGAAATTTGCCCTTCGAGTGCTTATCAACTTGAGGAAGTTGAGATCATGCTTCCAAGAACATCAAACTGTAGTCCTCACCAACCAGCCCCTGAAGAAGATATTGAGACGGCTTGAATCGGCTAGTTGAGCCCAAATATGGGCACATGAGTTGAAGGACTACGATATCGTCTATGAAACTCTAAGAGCGATCAAAAGTCAGGCATTGGCAGACTTCATCGCTGAAATGACACCATTGGACCATGTGCCGAGAATTTGGACCTACTCATGGTCCATAAGCGTGGACGGATTATTGTGGAAGGCTAGGAGCGGAGCAGGAATCATGATCACCTCCGTGGAAGGAGACATGTTTGAATACGCAATAAGATTCAAATTCCAGGCTTCAAATAATGATGTGGAGTATGAGCCCTCCTTGCAAGACTTACATTAGCACGAGCTGCCGAAGCTCGAAAAGTGCAAGTCAAGATGGACTCCCAATTAGTCGTTTCCCAAATTTTAGGCAGTTATGAAGCCCGGGGAGACGGGATGAAAGCCTACTTGGAAAAAGTAAAAATAAAGATAAATCACTACGAAGAAGTCACCATGAAACATGATCCAAGATCAGAAATAGCCACACCGATTCACTTGCCCGGTTGGGTAGCTCGTCTATAGAAGGAATGCACTGGAATATTTTCTGGGAAGAAGTTGAAAAGTGAAGCATCAAAGATGAGGTAACTGTCAACATCCTAGACAAGTCTAACGGATGGATGGACCCCATCATCTTCTGCCTCTTGGATAACGTCTTGCCTAAAGACCCCAAAGAAACTTAGAAGATGAAGGATAAGGTAAAATGGTCTGAATTCTGAGACGAGACATTGTATAAGAAGAGCTTCACCCATCCACTCCTAAAGTGTGTGTATAGAAGCCAGGAGCAAGAAATCCTCAGAGAAGAACACTATGACATCTGTGGTGCACATCAAGGGGCAAGATCGATCGCCCACAAAACACCTCGGTTGGGATTCTACTGGCCCATTATCCAAAAATATGCAATAGAAATGGTCAATTAGTGTGACAGATTCCAATACTTTGCGACTATACCTTGGCTCCCTTCAGCCGAACTCACTCTCATCCTTGCTCCCATGCCTTTTCACCAATGGGGCATGAACATATTGGGACCATTTCCTCAGGCAGTCGGACAGCTGAAGTTTGTCATAGTAGCCGTAGATTACTTCACGAAATTGGTGGAAGCTCGGGCTGTCAAGAACACCACAATTGCAGATGTAAAAAAGTTCATTCTGGATAACATTCTGACAATGATCAGAGCACCCCAAAAGATCATCTTCGATGACGGGCGACAATTCAACACACCAAGACTGACTGACTAGCTAGAAGAGAACGGGGTGAAAGCTAGCTTTACAGCAGTAGCTCAACCCCAAACTAATGGCCAGGTGGAATCGAGCAACAAATCTTTAATGGTAGGGATCAAAAAGAAACTAGATGGAGCTAAGGGACTAGGAGCAGAGAAATTGACCGAAGTACTCTGGACAACAAGGACTACGAAAAAAGCCATCACAGGAGAAATCCTCTTCAACCTGGTATACGCCTCAGAAGCAGTACTCCAATAAAGATCCAAAAAGGGAGCCCTAGAGTAGAGAACTTTGACACCCATGAGAATCCAAATAAACTCAAGCATCAGCTTGACCTTTTGCAAGAAATTCGAGAAAGTTCTCTTCGATGAGCTGAGATCTACAAACAAAGGATGACCCGAGCATTCAATTGCCAAATGAAGATAAGAATACTCCATGTGGGTGATCTCGTACTACATGAAATGGTGTCAGTGGGAAGACAAAACGAAGATGGAAAGTTGACGCCAAACTGGGAAGGTCCATACAAAATTGCATAAGTGATAGGATCAAAGATATACCGCCTGGAAACATCAGAAGGATGTAAAGTCCCGATGATGTGGAACATCAACAATCTACTTTGCTTCTAGGTGTATAAACTCATCTAGGAGTTTTTCCGTAGTTGGCACCCCCAAACAGCCTTCTATGTTTTTCTTTAAGGAACTCATTCTGGAGTTACCACAGGGTTGACACCTTAACAGCCATGAATAAAATTTTGTTCTTTATTGATTGAGCTCTTTTTAAAATTTGTCATACAAAGCCTAACGAAGTCCTATCCCCAGGACCGCTTAAAAACACATTAAGCTCCATCTCATGGGCAAATATACAAACTATTTTCAATTGGATTGGAAGGGAGTAAAAGGCTCTGAATCATATTTAAGAGCAAGAGCCTCAGTTTACATCACAAATAAGTGACTCCTTCATGAAGTCCCACACCGGGGGAAAATAAATGAAATACCCCACCCATTCGTCACCACGGAAAGTAAATTGTTCAAAATCGTGTACTTATCCAACTTCACATTAAATTTAGTTAAAGAAATATTTGATTAAGTGTAGGCATAGTAAGGGCAAAACCCTGAACTACACTGAAGACAAACATCATGGTTTGGTTTTAAACTTTAAACAAATACTTTTGTAAAGTGCTAACAAGCTCGGAATCATTATTAAAGATGACGAATAGAGAGAGCATATTCTCATTTAGATAGGAAAAATGCCTCAATTATACAAGTTACAAGAATCACAAAAGTCGAGGAGGCCCAAGAAAAGCGACGAAATAGACAAAAGACCTAGAAGGCTACAACCGAAGAAGAGAAGGACAAAGTACGATGGACCTCTCATAAAATGTTGGGACGACCTACCCATTACCATGTGTTACATGATGACAATAACTTTACACACGCAGGTAACAAGTCGGCCAATCCACTACCACATCTTATATTTAATGAGACGCTCATTTGGGTGATAGGCCGAGGTCAGTGGGTCTCTTAATGAATCTACCCATTACCATGTGTTCGTACGAAGATAACAACTTCACATATGAACAAGGGAATAAGCAGGCCAACTCATTACCATGCTCATGATGAGAGATAAACCCACTGGAGCAACCTCGGCTCGCCCTACTGCTCCTCATTATCCTCGACGGCTGATGATTATGGCTGTTTGGCCACGTCACGCTGAATATTGATACACCTCATGAAGCCCTAGCCCCCAGTAGATCGGGAGGGGTTGATGTTGATAGCTTCATCAGACCCTACAACGGGGTATGACCCGAACTCTTTTCTCGGGGAGTAGGCCAAGAACTCCTTTAACGTGACCCTTGATTCCCGAGTAGCTTCCGGACCGTGCGTAGCTTCGGCCTAGTTCACTAGCATAGTATCTCGGATAGCCTTGAAGTCGGCGTCTAAACTAAAGACGTCCATGAAGGCCTCCTCTAGCTGGGTCTCCTTCCTCTTGACCGCGTCCTTCACCTCCTATCGAAGAGCAGCCACCTCGATGGCCTTCTCCGCGACCACAACAAAAAGTTTGGACTCGGCTTCCTTAGCCCTCTTTAGGTTGGCCTTGGCCTCATCCTCAACCTTTGACAGCTTGGCCTCCACCTTGGTGACCCTCTCTTTTTGGGCCTTCCTCGCAGCCTCAGCTGCCCTCTCACAGGCTGCTTGGACCTCGGTAGAATGTTTCGCCTATAGATCCTTCTGTGGCCTTTATCGGAGATCAGTGTTCACCGAGTCATAGTAGACCATGGAAAGGTAGGCCTGAAAGTGATGAAAAAGAAGACAATGTCAGAATTCAATCGTGAAAGGAACGAGGAAAAATGTCTAAGTGTAAGGAATCGCGATCCTGGATCATCCCCATGTCAGCAAGGTGCTCAATGGGGATGAAGTGCTGGGTGGATTAATCCACCACCTTCGCCTTCCCCTCATTGCTGTGGCAGAAGTTCACTGGGAAGGGATGCTCTCCATCTGGATTCTCCCTCTCGGCGTCGAAGTCATTCTTCTCTGACTTCTTCGGCTGGACAAGCTCCTCCGATGAGGGCTCGCTTGATGCCTTCCCCTTTCCTTTTTCCTTGGTTGATGAAGGAGCTCGCTTGAGCCAAACTTCCATTGATGTCGACCTCAACCTGGGATCAGTCCGGGGCTTCGTTAAAGAAGTCCCGAGGAGGTCCGCCATCGCCTCATCAAAATTATCAACGAGAAGGACAGTGGCTGGCTCGGTCCAATAAGTTCCTTTTCACCTAGATCCCTTCGCGGATGAGGAGGACTTGTTCCTCTTGGGCACCCCTATAGGCACCAACTATGACAAAGAACAAGAAGAAGTTAGAGTCTAAAAAGGACCAATGCCAATCCAAATACCAAGAAAAGATACTTAATGAATTGAGGAGCTCCTCCATTTCGAAGTTGAGGTCCTCGGCTGTGCAGGTCTTCCCCTCCATCTGCCTCCGCAAAGTTGAAAGTGTTAGAATGGAACACACAAGCATGACAAGCCAAAGCAAAAGAAAACTACCAAAAGTACCCAGGCTCCACTTTTGACTAAGATCAATGAAAATGAGGAACTACTCGTCCTTCAGCCACTTCTACTTTGGCTGCCAGAATAGGGGCATCTTGACGTGGACCTTCGTCCCCCATTGTCCCCTCCTCTCTTCCTACCGAAAGTATTTATGAGCGTCGAGGTAGACCTTGGAGGGAAGCCTTCCCCTCCTCTCGAAGGATGAAGACACCCTATCTGTCGTATTCCAGCATGGAATTCCTGCCAAGACCTCGTTCCTCAAGCCCTTGATAAAGACAACAAGCTCCTTCCACCGATGGTTGGAACTTGGATGAGGTGGCCCCACCACGTACTCGGGCTTCTCCGTAAAGTGGAAGAACCCTTCATCTGTGTTAGTGGGGATGATGGCCTTCATGATTGCCAACCAGAGCCCCAAGATCAACCCTACCTCATGCACCTTGTAATAGGCGATTAGATATAGGATCATCATCTAGCTACTCGGGGCTAGCTGGTAGGGAGCCAGGTCCTAGTCCAGAAGCAAGGACACGGCGAAAGGATAGAGAGGAAGCCGAAACCCTTCCTCGCTCATAAGCTTGCTCGCCTTGATATAGTTCCCAGCGTTCTAATTACTCTAATGCTTGAACCATCCCTGACCAATTCAATGTCTTTTGAAGAACTAAACAGGCTAGTAGTAGAGGAAACATCATCGTCCGGGATCGACCAGCAACACCTTATCTTGTCAGCAGGCCTCCTAGCCTTCTTCCCATTGCCCGTGCCATCACAACTCTGTGATCGATGTAGTACAGAGGTTGACAGGTGATTGTCACTACGAAAGAGGAGGGGTTTGCTGCCAGTGCTGGAGCCTGGGGACATAAGACCAAACAAACAAGACATAAAGTGTTGGGATTTTGGATCCTTAGCAGCGGAAAATCAAAACAAATTAATCCAAATCCAAGGACCCATGGGTTTATTGAAATCAAGTTCAAACCAATTTAATTCATGCCTTTCTCCTTAGCTCCTATTGAGCTCGGGATGTGGTTGACCTCGATTAGCGCACCAAGTGTCACGCCTCTACAAGTATCTACACGTACAGACAAGCTTCATTAGCCTCGATGTGTGCTAGCACCTCAAACTTGATTCCCTCTCTTAGTCTATAATGGATGTGAAAACTTTTCACTATGATTGTGAACACTTCACAGCGGTTTTAGGAGAAGGAGTTTGCTCTCTTCCTTGGATATGGAGATGAGGATCTTAGGGCCTTATACAGACATCATATGCTTGGGCTCCAAGTACGCTTGGGCTCCATGTTTACTTGGGCTCCAAGATTACTTGAGCTCCAAGTAGTCCACATTCTAGAGTATGGAAGAGGAAACTTGGGCCTAATCATAATGGGACAAAATATTGGGTTTTGATCATCGGACCAAGACCAAAAGCGATATGGGCCTTACTAATATTATTATGTTCGGGTCCATATTAAAAAAGTCTAGCCCATTTTAGTGTGCGACCCTATAGGCTTATTCAATATTGGTTGTAAACTTGTAAACATATTTATGGTCTACAAGTTATACGAGGCCTCTAACAAGACATTGTAACTACCCAAATTGAATAAATTCGATTTCTCGAGGCAACCTTAGTCACAGCTTATTACAATAATATTTCCATTATTGGTTCCTACAAAACATCGATTCAATAATCTTCCACTTGCACTAGAACTAATGATCCACACGTAGTCCCTTTGTCACTTTGATATCGATTGAGCATAAGGTAGGAAATGCGTCATCCTTATTTAGCTCAATCGTGTTTCTTGATCTCTGAATCAGACTACTTAAACAATTAATTGACTTTCAATTCGTTTGAGCACGTTCATGCATTCCACAGTATTAATTCATCGAGGGGCCCAAAGATATCTTTCTCTCATTATATGAGAGTGACAAACCCCATCTTGTTCACACACACTCCTCCGCATGCTTCATAACATGCCCAAGTGTTACCTTTATAGCCACCTGGTCAAAGTGTGACTTTTGATAACATCAAACATATCAACCCACATGTAGGAAACCATGGCAAACTTAGGTCTAAGGACTATATTTTGCAGTTGTGAAGAGAATCGTCAACGACACTTATACAACAATCCTAACAATGTTGTCGTAGCGGGTCGGACCAATACCATGTTCTTCAACATGTTCCCAAGTGATTAACTTGATATCTCCATATCCATGATCTATGAAACATGATCATCAGCTAATCCACTTGTTAGTCTCAACAATCATTAACATCCCATAATTAATGATAATCGACTAGGGACAACTTTAGAATAATAATATCAACATCAGATACAAAGTCTCACAATCAAGTCACGTACTTGATGATCTATATGGATATCTATTATTCATGGGATATGCAAGTTCAAATACAAGACCAAATAAACTGAACTCATAGGACTTTTTTTATTAATGAAAAGTAACATGTCACATAACTCAAAACCTCCCACTTGCACTAGGACCACTCATTCATGAGTCTAATTCCTAGTGATCTAGTACGAAAATCATGTTTAGCTAGTGGAAGAGGTTTTTTCAACGGATAAGCACTATTCATCTCTATTGACACCTTGCATACATTAACTTCACCTCCTTCTACAATTTCTCGTATGAGGCGAAAACGCCTGAGTATGTGTTTGGTCTTCTGATGGCTTCTAGATTCCTTAGCTTGTGCAATAGCTCCATTATTATCACAACAGAGACTCACTGGGTGCATAATGCTAGGAACCACTCCAAGTTCACTAATGAACTTCTTGATCCATACACCTTCTTTTGCTGCTTCCGAAGCAGCAATGTACTCAGCTTCCGTTGTAGAATTGGCAACTGTATCTTGCTTGGGACTCTTCCTACATACCACTGCACCATTGAGGCAAATACGTATCCAGATTGTGATCTAAAATTATCCTTATCTGTTTGGAAACTAGCATCAATGTAACCACTCGCAATGAGCTGTTCTTCGCCTCCATATACAAAAAAATGCATCCTTAGTTCTTCTTAAGTACTTCAGGATAATTTTGACGTCAATCCAGTGACTTTCACTTGGATTTGACTGGTATCTACTCGTCATGCTCAAAGCATAAGAGACATCTAGACAAGTGCATAACATGGCATACATAATAGATCCAATTGTAGATGCATACGGGATCTTTCTCATTCTCTCTTGCTCATCATGTGTCGATAGACACTGAGTCTTGTTGAGAGATATTCCATGGGACATCGGCAAATAACCTCTATTAGATTCTTGCATGCTGAATGTCATAGGAATTTGTCAATGTAAGAACTTTGACTTACTCCTATTAGTCTCTTTGATCTATCTCTGTAGATCCTTATTCCCAATATTTATTGTGCTTTGCCTAAGTCTTTCATTGAGAAACAACTTCCTAACCAAGACTTAACAGCCTTAACCACAGGAATGTTATTTCCAATAAGTAGTATGTATAAAAGGTTCTTCTTTGTTTTTGATGAATCCAAAATCTTTGATTGCTTCATTAAAACGAATGTTCCATCTCCTTGAAGCTTGCTTGAATCCATAGATGGATCGACAAAGCTTTCATACCTTTCTGGCTTTCCTTGGATCGATAAAACCTTGAGGTTGTGTCATGTACACATCCTCCTTCAAATTTTCATTAAGAAATGTGGTTTTAACATCCACTTTCCCTATTTTATAACCATGAACGGAAATTGCTAGAAGTCTTCCAATGGACTTAAGCATAGCGACTGGTGAATAGGTTTCATCATAGTCAATACCATGAATTTGTTTGAAACCTTTCGCCACCAATTGTGCCTCATGAACATAGACATTCCCAGCCATGTCCACCTTCTTCTTGTAAACCCATTTACAATCAATAGGCTTCACGCCTTGAGGTGGATCAACCAAGTCCCATACTTGATTTTGCTGCATAGAGTTCATTTAAGAATTCATGGCTTCCAGCCATCTATCGGAGTCTTGGCCCATCATTGTTTCTTTATAGGTCGTCAGTTAATCGTGATCTATCAGTAATAAATCACGAGGTTCATTAATGAGAAACATATATCTTATGGGCTTGTGCTGCATCCTTTCAGACCTACGAGGGGCTTGTGCAACAGGTGAAACCTCTACAACGGCTTGTAGATCTTGTGAAGAATCCATACTGTTCTGGCCAAAAATCACCTGCGGTGTGTACCCGGTTAGAGCGAGGAGAAAGTAGTCGTGAACTTTGTGTATGTGCTATGCGTCCTTCCTTCCGGCTCCATTACACTTACGCATGCAACTAATGGTGAGCCACCCCCGGGGATTAATCGGGGAATGACCCTCCAATAATCAAGTCAGTGTTGGGGATATTGTAGAGTAAATGTGTTTCCTTTGAAGAGAGGAAGTTATATGCGTCTTCTTAAGGGTGTTACCTTTATGTTTATTGTTTAGATTAGAAAGTAACTCTCTCCTCTCTCTGTGTGTCCCCCAAAAATACCTTCTCAGGGGGTATTTATAGAAGGTCCTCCTTGGTTAGGGCACCCAGGTAGGGGACCAATGATGTTGTAGCACATCTAGACTCTTCCAATGATGCTAGGACATGTCATCTGGGAATGAATGAGAACATTCTCCTGGGTTTTGATGTATGCGCCGCCATCTCTTGGGCTTTTGTCTTTGGCCCATGACTCATATCCTGAAAAAGTTGTCATTTTGGCCAGCTGGAGTCATTTGTCGTTTTGTACAAGTGTTCTGCTAGTGCAACTTTCGTCGCTCCCTCATTGAGTATTCTTCTGGGTCCGGCAAAGGAGACGTTAATATTCTCCGAATCCAGGTGAGGCATTGCATTGTCCATGGGAGCGGGGGTGATAGCTTTTTGATGTGGGATTAACTCTTGTTCTGTCGAGCTTCTTGCCTCTCCGTGGTGAATATTGTTCTACGACAGGGGCCAAACCCTTCCACATCCGATGAGATAACAACGGGAAATTCCCCCATTCAAGCACATCAAGATTCGGGCATCATGAAGGATTACACGTGAGCACAGGGTCGGAACCTTATTGATCCTGGGATTGCCCACACTTTGAGAAGGGCCTCAGAGGACTTCGGCATAACTGTTTAGGAAAAAATAGACCCCCCCTTGGGGTTGCCATCACATTTAGCCCCTCGAGGGGGATCTGCTTTGGTTTGAGAATGGATTCCCCTCGAAAATGAGTACCGGGGGGTTGTTGTGTTGACAACCTTGTTGTCTTCGGTGATGAGGCTTTCCACTTCGCTGAAGAGGAGGGAATCCTTTTATCTGGAAAGTTCCTCCCTCCTTTCTTCTTTGTTCCTTCCTTCTTTTTTTTTGCAACCGTTCGACTTCGTGGGCCCAATCGTGGGATAGAAGTTATTAGGTCTCGTGTGCTCCTCAGATATCGTGCGCTCAGGGTGGCCTATATAAACCTTTGGGTTTTCTCACATTGGGATTCATTTTCTAGATCATTTTCACAAAATATCTCTCAAGCGTGAAGATTAATCGAGCTAGTGAGAGAGACCGACGATCTTGTTCCACTATCGTTTACGGAGCTGAGGGTTATGCAAGTTTGAGCTTCCTTAGCGATTTGCTGCTTTGCTTCTCTCACCCTGGCCCATACCCTTCCCATTTTCTTCTCTAATCAAGGTAAGTGCCTTATCCTTGCCTACCTTTTTCTTTTCATGGGTAGTAAGTGGTAATTTCCTCCGACTCATCTGATGAGGAGGTGACTAGCGAGTTTCATCCTCGCAAACCCTTCACTAGAAGTGCTAGCTTCCATCAACGAGAAAGTCTACCTCAATTTCACCCGGGGTCGACGCATTTCCTCGGTTCTGCCACGCCTTCTGTTGTCCGATCTTCTGTTTGCCAATCGATCCCCTTCTCTGTCCTTGAGGTCTAGAGGTTGTCGAAACTCTAGCCCGGGCTTCTGTAACACTAGTTCGCCCTTTCCCCCATGAGGGGGAAGATCATTTTAAAAAGGAAAACTGGGGTCGGATGCACCTCGTCCTGACCCTCCGCTCCCATTACACGAGCGAGTGTACATTAGGATGTTGAATGATCTTGAGACCCCCCCTTGTTGAGATCAAACTTGTCATAAATGTTAGCCTCGTACTTGGAGGAGAGGGGTGACCTTATTCTGGATTTCATAGAGCCAATTAGTGTTGCACCCCCTATGCAGGTGGGTGGAGAGAGGAGTTCTTTGAAGGAGTCTGAGGGTGCGAAGATGCTGAGAATGAAGACTTCACTTAGGAATGTGACTATTCTTCCAGAGGGGGTGAGCTTAGCCAAGCTAGCTACTAGGGCCCCTACCCCCGCGAAGGGAAACACCTTTTTTTCCCCTCTCCCTTGGTTCCTCCTTCTACACCAAACCCTAATATCCCCCCTAGTCGCAAGGTCATAAAAAAGGTTGGTAAGTGCTATTTATTTTATTTGTTTTCTCTTGCTTTTGTTGCGTTTAGTTGTGTCCGTCTACCTGTGCGTCATGGCTAGGAAATCCTCGAGGAGACGTGGTTGGAACCTCAAGGCTGGGAGTTACCGTCCCGCCGTGGACTTTACAAAGGACGACAACGATGATTTTGCAGAGGAGCATCAAATTATGTCCTCCTCTAGCGAGGAACTCGGGGATGATTATGAAATTGAGCCTAATGTCGACATGGGTCAGGCCTCGCGAGCCTCTTCAGGTGTGGTTCCCTTGGATAGGGATGGGCCTGAACCTGCTCTGGACTTAGCCTCTTCCATTGACTCGGGGCATGTAGGGGAGGTTCCCACTGCGACGGAGGATTTATTCTAGAGTGGGGCGGAGGCTATTCTTCCCTTCTCCATCCCTAGGCCTTCAACAACCCCTAGAGTGGCACCGAAGAAGGGGATACCGAAAAAGGGGGCAAGGAAAAGAAAGTTGTCCCCTCCTCAGGACCTATCTTCTCTACTTGGAAGAAGGAGAAATTGGCCATTGCTGCGGAGTTCATGGCTACAGTCAATTATGAGGTTTCGATGCCAACGGAGGGGGAGGAGATGGCACGTCCCCCTAAGAATCGCACTGGGGTTTATAAGATGATGCTAGAAATGGGTAAGAGGTTCCTATTGCATTGCTTTGTGGACCAGGTTTTGCATGACTTGAGTCTGGCCCCGGCACAGCTAGTGCCCAACACTTGGATATGCATTTTTGTGTATCTGACGTGCTGCCATATTCATGGAAGGAGGGATCACTTGTCCACCTTCAAGCATCTGATTCATAGTGTGTCGAAGTCATACTATGAGGGGTTTCATACGTTCTATGTGGATGCCCCCTATGTGTTAGGTGCCATTGGCAAGTTCACCTCGAACCACAGCTGGAAGTCCTAGTTTGTCTGAATTCACTGTGAGGATTGGTGGGGAGTCATTCCCCAACGAAATGCAGGGGACCCAACCAAGAACTCCTAAACTAAGAAGGCGCGCCCCCCGAAATTCCATAAGAAAGAAAAGTTTGATCTTCCTGCTGGTGGGGACATAGTCTATAGGTATTTTGAGGTAGAGAGGAAGGCGAATGATGTGAAAGTCCCCAAAAATTGGAAACTTGACGTTGCCTTCTTCGAAAATGGGAGCTTCCTGGTCTATGCTAGGCTTAGTGCCAAACTTCCCCTCGGTACATTCTCCTTCTAATTTCCTTTATGCTTTGAACCGTGCCTTTCTGACCCTAACTTGCGTCTTACTTTGCAGACCGCGCAAGTGCTCACCTCGAAGGCCTTACCAACCACAGAGATATGACGGCCAGCTGACTCTGTTCGAGGTCACCGCTAAGTACCTCCAATGCCTTCTTCAGCAATCTGGGGGGTCTTCCAAATCTAAGGTGTGCCACTATAGTGCCTTGTCACGACGCTTTAGGGGTCATTGGGGATATTCTGACTGTGAAACTAACTTCCTTGTGATTCTTCATTTTTTAGGGGAAGAAAGGAGGAGGTTTCTCCTCCAAGTCCCAACAAGTACCCTGGTAGGATAATCAGGAGGGAGAGAGGTCCAGTCGTCCTCCCTTGGCCACCGGTTTGAGCACTTTGTCCCAAGGGTCAAAAAGGAAGAAAGTTTGGGGTTCTCCACTCCTACTCACTCGACTTCCAAAAGGAGCAGGTCAACCCCTGTGCCCGGTGAGGACAGGCAAGAGGGTCGCACAGCTTCCTCTGAGTGGCGTGACGCTGAAGAGCGAATGGGTCACGAGGTGACATCCCGAGATGATCCTAAGGGCAATTCTCCATAGGTCGGCTCGGCCCTTCATTTGAAGGAGGGCAGGGGGAAGGACACCCCTTCTCTGACCCTGGACCTGTACTTCAGCCTGGGTACTGAGGAGCAGGCCAAGAGGGCTCGTGAGCTCTTTCCCTCGCTCTTCCATCCCTCGAATCTGAGCAAGATGAGGTCTAACCCTGAGTGGGCCCTAGATGGGTTCGCCAAGAGCCTGGTGGATGTAAGTCTTCCTCTCATCTTCTATATCGGCTTTTGTTTTCTTCTTTCACAAAACTTTATCATTATTTTTATTCTCCATACATCTCTTGAGATTTGGGTCTGGATACTGACCCTCCAAGGGGGATCCTTTGATGAGTGGTCGAAGGAGAAGAGGACCCTCGCTTCCCGGGAGAAGGTCGCCCTTGCCAAGTTGGTCACGAGTGAAGAGAGGCAGGCCCAATTGGAATCCGAGCTTGTGGAGCTGACAAAAGGGACTTCCATCCTGGAAAGCGGTTAGGCCGAGGCTGAGAGATCACCAAAGGTGAAGGAGGAGGAGTACACCATTCTCAACAGTAAATAATTTGAGCTGGAGGAGAAGTGCTTTGCCCTTGACAACGAGCTGGGGGACTTCTGCGGTACCATTGGCAGACTGAACCAACGCACCTAGGTTTCCTGGCGTCAGGTGATCGGTCACAAGTATGAAGATCCTGCGATCTTGCAAGAGATGAGGGAGCAGGCTACCCAGCATCTCATCTCTCGGTCTAGACTTGGGGAGCGCTTTGAAGAAGCAAAGCATGAGTACAAGATTTGGAAGAAGGCTCAAGCGGATGCTGATGACGGCATGCCTGTTGACGAGGTGGATGATTTGGCCATGCCCACGTCCAAGGATGAAGATTCCAATGTGGGATCCAAAAGCGAGGAGGACGAGACTGAAGCAGTGGCTAGAGTTTCGCTGGACGGGGGCTAAGGATGTTGATGCTTGGGCTGAGCTTGGAGGGGTCACCGGTGTTGAAGTTGTGGAGGGGAAGGATTGTGAGGAGACATAGTGCCTCTGGTTTTCTTTCGGACCCTCGGGGTGTGTAATTATTATTGTTAGCATTTTTTGGATATGTTTGTCCAGTTTTGTGTGGGGTGGCTTTTGGTTTTTTGTTTCCTTTTTCTTGAAAATGTTTGTGGCTTCCTAGGCCCAACTTATGATGAATCCTTTAATTTCCATTCTCTGTTGTGGTTAATTTGTTTTTCTTTTTGCTCTTCTCTGATGATTGCTTTTCGTAGATCTTACTTTGGGTAGGCATGTGGCCTAGGAATTGCTTCTCCTGCTCAGTTCATGTTATCCCCCCTCCTGGAAGACATGCCGACCTAAGATGCGTGTTCCTTTTTGTCAATGCTGAGGGCGGGAGAGAGCCATTGGTTTTTTCCCCTATATCCATTCCCCAAGATCTCGTTGTACAGACGTTACGTGTGTTGCCCTTTGTGACCCTTGTTTTCCCCTTTTGTTGTTTGGGTATGTTGATCTCCTGTTTGTGTTCCCCCCTGTGAATTTTTGTGGTGTTGGGTTGGGTGGGTTGGTCATCTTCCCCGCCCCCCTTCTCACTTTTGGAGGGTTGGCTTATGTACTGTTCTGACCCTAGGCCCGGGGTATTACTAATTTGGAGAGGTTAGGGGTGCTACTTTGAAAAGACGCATCGATCGAGGCTCCTCAAATTTTATGCTCCTTATCTTCTTGGAAAATGGCCTTCTTTTCTGGATTTTTTGGTCATGGGAGTCGTTACGCCACGTCTCTCGCATCTCTTGCTTTCCTGGATTGATCCTAGCCGTTGATGGATTTTTCCTTCCCCTATGAAAGGAGGCCTTCTGGCCATTTTTTTCCCTGCACCCTCTACTTTCTACTTTTGCCTTCTCTGTGAGGAAGAAGCTTATGTCTTCTCTTCCTGAATTCTCTCTTGCTTTTGGACATTCTCTCCTTCGTCTTCAAGAGGAGATGGCTGTCCCTTGTGACTTTGATGACCCTGAAGGGTTCGTTTTCTTTTTAAAACCATGTTTAACGCTTTTTGATGATTGTGACCCTTGTAGGGTCAGCATGATTATCTAATGTGGATCAAATGAGAGACATCCTTAACTGACTAAGGAAGGTCGGCTGGATGGTGGTGGAGTCCTTGTGCTCTGCCTCTAAGCCTCTGAATGAGTAGGGGAGTTAATCTCTTCCTCTTCTCATTTCCTGGCCGAGCCATGAGGTCTTCCAGCGCTCTCTTGCCCTTCCTCTCTTTTTCTTCAACGACCTGGGCATGATTGCTTCTCCTGGAGCAGGGATCAAGCCGGGGTTCCGTTAGGGCCTATGACGTAGGCCATTATAGAGAGGTGTTGGGTCATGGGGTTCGAGATGCTCGTTGCACCATCTTTCTAAGTTGTGTGAAGAACTTGGCGTATTACACCACGTCCACGACCTCTGTCGCGTTTTCCGTCGCCACCTTGGCTACGAACCTAGGCCTCTGCCTCCAACTCCTCCGGGTACAACTTAACATGACACGACCAGTTGTTCAGGGGGCTATTACTTAATAGCTTCAGCACGGAGCTTCTTGGGGCCAACGAGTCCGTTTCATTTTTTCTCATCAATTTATCTCTTGTATTCATGTTGTACTTGTAATCAGCTTCAATAAATGAGAAAGATTTGCTTTTGCTCCTCTTTTTAGTCTCTACTCTTGATTTTGTTCATTTACTACCTTTTATTGCTTTTAACGCCATTTTCAAGTTAAACGATCTTAACTTCTTGAACTCCCAAGATTGCCTCAAAAATTATAACAGCAGGGTCCAAGGACCTCGGAGTCTAGGCCGGAGGACCTAAGTCAGTTATAGGCCTGGGAGTCTAAGTAATGATCACAGGCTCAGATACCTTGTGTCTGGGTCCGAGGACCTCAATACCTAATTCCGGGGACTCATGTTTATAGTGGACCCGAGGGTCCGCTATGTAGATGGTTCCGGAGACCTTAGCGTCTCATACTTAACTGATTAAGTATCGAACGTAGGCTCGAACCGTATAACTAGGTTCAGAGACCTCAGCATCTCGCACGTGACGGATCAAGTATCAAACGTAAGCTCGAAAGCCGTATAACTGGGTCCGGAGACCTCAGCGTCATACTCTGGAGACGTAGGTTTATCGTGGGCCCATGGCCTTGTACATATCTGGTACTTGACGAATTAAGGACCGAACGTAGGTTCCGGAGCCGTACAACTGGGTCCAAAGACTTCAGCGTCCTAGTCCGGAGATGTATGTTAATTGTAGACCCGGGGGCCTTATATGTATTTCGTACTGAACGGATTAAGTATCAAACGTAGGCTCGGAAGCCGTATAATTGGGTCCGGAGACCTCAGTGCCCTAGTTCGGAGAAGTAGGTTTGCTGTGGACCCGGGGATCTGTATGAATTTCATACTTACAGATTAAGTATCAAACGTAGGCTAGAAAACCGTATAACTGGGTCCGGAGAGCTTAGCGCCCCAATCCGAAGACGTAGGTTTGCAATGATTACTGTATAAGGAAAAGAAACAAGGGTAGAAAGAAACGATGCGTGTGATAATTTTTCATGAAGAACATAATCAGTGAGGGGGATGTTTGCGGGTTCCCACCCATTACAAAAAGGATAGTGGGGCTGTTATAGGGCTCCCACCCGCAGACTAAGATAAGTAAGCTATTGAGGGTGCCCACCCTATGCTTGGATAAGTAGGCTGTTGAGGGTGCCCACCCTATGCTTGCTCCAGTTGTTAGTTAAACACGGAACTTCTTTCAGTTATCGGCGTTCCATGACCTCGGCAACTTCCTGCCTTGTATGTCCTCAAGCTCGAACACTCCTAGCTTTAGTACCTGGATGACCTTGTAGGGTCCTTCCTAGCTCGAGGTAAGCTTCCCCTGGTTTCTTCCATGCCCAGTACTTTCCGCCCTTCGAAGCACCAAGTCTTTAAGCAAGAAAGTTCTTGGCTTGGCTCGTGCGTTGTACCTTGTTTTCATTCTTTGTTTGTAGCTCTCCATTCTTAAGAGCGCGTCCCCTCGGATCTCAGGCAATAGATCCAGGGAGCAGCGTTGTTTCTCTTCATTCTGTGCCTCTTCATAGTGGGCAACTCTAGGTGACTGCACTTCAAATTCAGTGGGGAGTAATACCTCGGAACCGTATACAAACATGAAAGGTGACTCTCCCGTGGATGCTTTTTCCGTGGTTTTGATAGCCCACAAAACTTCGTATAACTTTTCCGCCCAAAGTCCTTTGGCACTTTCCAGCTTCTTCTTTAGGCCGTTCAGAATGATTTTGGTGCTGGACTCGGCCTACCCGTTGGATTGGGGGTGGGCTATGGAGGTAAACTGAGCCTTGGTTCCGAATGTCTCTAGGGATGACATCACCTTTGGGGTATTAAATTGTCTCCCATTGTCAAAAATAAGTCCCTTGGGGGCGCAGAACCTGGACAGCACGTTCTCCCATATGAACTTTCTTATCTCATTCTCAGTTATGTTCCTTATCGGCTTTGCCTCTATCCACTTGGTAAAGTAATCCACGACCACCACCAGGAACTTGAACTGGCCGGGTGCTTGGGGAAACGGGCCCAAGATGTCCATTCTCCGCATGCTGAATAGTAGGGCTCTAGAACAGGATTCATTTCAGTAGCTGGAAGCCTTGGTATAGAAAAGTGAATTTAGCACTTCTCGCATCGAGCCACCATGTAGAGGGCATCCCCCCTCAGGGTCTGCCAGTAGTACCCGGTTCTCAGTGCCTTCTGCGCGAGTGATCTTCCTCCAATATGAGATCCGCACACCTCTTCATGGAGGCCTTTGAGTATAAGTTTCCCTCTTGGGGAGGCAGGCACTGTAGGAGTGGGCTGTCGAACGCCCTTTTGTAGTGCATATCTTCCTTATAGATGAACCATTTGGAAAGCGTCTGGATTCACGTGGCCTCTATGGGGTCAACCGATAGGATGTCGTCTCTAAGCCAGGAGATGACGGGGGTCATCCAACTGTATGTCTTGTCTAAGAGGTTGACTCCCAAGGGTCGAGTTATGCTAGGCTCGTCAAGAATCTGCCACAGGATCGATCGTGGGAAGCCTTCTATTGCAGAACTGGCGAGCCTTGCCAAGGCATCGGCTTGTTGGTTCTGGGATCGGGGCACATACTCAAGCTTTACTTTTTCTAGCTTCTCAATTTCTTCCTTTACTTTTTCCAGGTAAGCCTTCATGTTTTCCTCTTTGGCCTCGAATTCTATCCCGACCTGGGAAACCACTAGCTGTGAATTCATCTTGATCAACAGGTTCTTCCCCCCTGTGGCCTTTGCCATATGAATGCCTGCTAAGAGGGCTTCGTAGTCTACCTCATTTTTCGAGGCGGGGAATTTCAACCTTAATCCATATTCGAAAGTGTTTCCTTCGGGGGAAGAAATGATTACCCCAGCTCCACTCCCCTATCTGCAGGAAGAGCCATCCACGTGTCTTTCCTAGTCTTTCCCCCATGCACGGGGTTGTTCGGCTAGGGGGTCATTTTTAAAATGAAATCTGCTAGCGCCTGTGATTTGATTGCCCTTCACGGCTCGTAGGTTATGTCACACTGAGATAGCTCGAGAGCCCACTTCTGAAACCTGTCGGCTATCTTTATACTGCCTACTGCTATCTTCAGGAGCTGGTCGGTGAGAACCGTTATACGGTGAGACGCAAAGTAGGGTCTCAATTTGGTAGTTGTGATGAGCAGTCTGAGGGCAAAATTTTCCAGCTGAGAATATCGAAACTCTGCCTTGATGAGTGTGTGAGTGATGAAATACACATGGTGCTAGGTTTTGAATCGCTCGCACACTAGGATTGATGCAACCGCGTGAGGGGGGACAGAGAGATATAAGTACATCTTTTCTCCCTTATCCAGGCTTAGGATCTTTGATAGGTGAGCAAGATGGGCTTTTAGCTTCCCCAAGGCTCCCTCAGCCTCGGCGGTCTAGCAAAAATTATCTTTACTTCGGATTGCTGCGAAGAAATGGACACAGCGGTCGAATGCCCTTGACATGAAGCGGTTGAGGGCAGCAACACAGCCTGTCAACCTTTGGGTATCTTTTAGGTTCTTGGGGGATTTCATGTTGATTATCACTTCAATCTTATCGGGGTTTGCTTGGATACCCCTCTCCTTCACCATGAACCCAAGGAATTTTCCGATCTTCACACCGAAGACGCACTTTTTTGGGTTGAGCTTCATCTTATATGCCCTCAAGGTGTCAAAAGTTTCCCTTAGATCGTTGAAATGGTCCTGTGCTTTCTTGCTTCGGACGATCATATCATCGACATATGCTTCCATGTTCCTGCCAATCTGCTTTTCGAAGACTTTGTTCACAAGCCTCTGAAAGTAGCCCATGCATTTTTCAAAACGAATGGCATCATGATGTAGCAATAAACTCCTTGTTCGGTGATGAAGGCCGTCTTTCTTGATCTTCGAGGTCCATGAATACTTGATGGTACCTTGAGAATGCGTCCATGAAGCTAAGTAGTTCATGTCCAGTAGTGGAGTCTACCAGTTGATGAATTCGAGGGAAGGGATGGTCATCCTTCTTACATGCCTTGTTGAGGTCGGTGAAGTCAATGCACATTCTCCATGATCCATTGGCCTTCTTTACCATGATGACATTAGCAAGCCAGATGGCGTACTGGCATTCTCGTATGAACCCAACTTCAATCAATTTCCTGACCTCGGCTGCTGGTGCTTCGCTCTTCTCGGTGCCGAGATGCCTAAGCTTTTGTTTTACTAGTGGATGCTTGGGGTTCATCCCCAGCTTGTGTTTGATGATCCCTTGGTCGATTCCCGTCATTTCTTCAGGGGCAAAGGCGAAAATGCCCAAGTATTCCTTTAGGAGGGTTACCAGCCAGGCTTGCAGCACAAGTTAAAGTCCGCTCCTACAAAAGTTGTTCTGGAGAGGTCCTTATCATTAAACCCTACCTCTTTTTCCCTTCCATGGGCTTGGGACTCTCCTTTTTTGCTTCTTCTCCTTGAGGATTTACGACTTCGATAAGGAAAGTCTCCGCCACCATGCATAGCTTTGTTTTTCCTTTATCGAGGGTCTTCTGCCTCTTGGGGTCGGGTCCTTCCTTAGGAGTAGAGAGAGATGGGGGCGAGTGCTTAGTCACTTTACATAACATTATCGAACAGTCTTCTAGTCTCCCAAGACCTTTTCGACCGTTCCATCATCCTTTTCGAACTTCACAATCAGCCAGGGTATGTGGAGAGCAGCGTTGATAGTGGTCAGGGTTGGCCTGCCTAGAATGATGTTATACACGCAAACCACATCCACTACTAGGAATTCAACAATCTTCTGCCGCCCTGCTCCCTTCGGACCCATCTGCATGGGTAGCTGTATTGTCCCAACGGGATGTACTTCCTTGCCACCGAGCCCAATGACTGGGTAGGAGATTAACAAGAGCTTGTCCTCCGAGAAGTGGAGTTCTTTAAGGCAAGATAGGGTGATGATGTCTACCGAGCTTCCGGAATCCACGAGGACTCTTTTAATCAGGACCTCAGCTATTTTCTGATCGATTACGATGGGATCGTGGTGGGGGGTATGCAGGACCCTAACGTCAGACCCGTCGAAGTTGATGATTAGTAGTTTCTTGGCGAGTTGGGTCTGGACCAGCATGGCTTGGGTTGCCATTCTGATGTGGGCCTTTCTTTCTTTTCTAGTCATGGCCCCGACAGTAGGCCCACTAGAGATCATCTTGCACTCCCTTAGCTAGTCATCATTATCTGACTTCACCCCCCTTGGTGGGCCTACTAGCCAGGGCTAGGAGTCTTTCCCTTAATTAGGGCCTTCAACTTTTCCTGCCTAACCAACTTGTTGACCTGTCTTGTTAGTTCGAAACAATCTTTTGGTAAGGTGACCCACGTCGCGGTGGTATTGGCAATAGTTGCTTTTGTGGCAGAGCTCTATCGGTTTTTTCATCTCTGGGGCGTGGGGCAAGAGTTTTTTGTCCTCCCTGGCGTACACCTCATCCTGCCTTCCTTCGAACAGAATTGGGATGGGCTTGAATTCCCACCTAGGCCTTTTGTTTCTAGAGTCATATATTGTGTATGCCTCATGACGTTTTCCTCTGTCGTTTCTCTAGTAGTTGATTGTGTTGTTGTGGGGCAGGGGGGCTTGGGTGCTTGATTTCCCCAGTCGGCACGTCTGGGAACTCGGGTCGCCCCGACATCTACAGAGCATTGATGTAATTCTTCGCTGCTCTCCTTGTCTGGCTCAGGGTTAGCACACCGCCCTTAGTTCGTGAAGTTTTGTTGCTGCAAGTTGAAGTCGCTCCCTTTGAGTAGACCCTTGCTGAAAGCCGAGGTGGCAATTGGGGGGTATTTATTGGTGATCTCCAAACATTCCTCATTGAAGCGATCGAGGTAGCTTCAAAGGGACTCCGGTGGCCTCTGCTCAATATTGTGCAGGTGCTCACTGAGCTTTTTCTCTAATTCGTTTGCAGAGAAGTGATCACAAACACCTATCTGAACTCAGTCCAGGTGTTGATGCACTTGGATAGGAGGTTGTCGTACCAGCGTATTGCTAGTCCTTCCAAGGTGGGTGGGAAGTGTCTGCACATGATGGCGTTGTCCATCAGGTGGCCCAGCATGTTAGTTATGTACACATGTACATGTTCCACAGGGTCGTCTTTCCCATTGTATTTCTTCAGGCTTGTTGCCTTTGTCTTTTCCGGGACGTATGCCTTCATGATTTTCTTAGTGAAAGGGACATTGGCGACAACGTCGAGTGCATCTCCTTTCGGGGCTAGGTTTTTAATGGATCCTTCCCTGGGTATGGGAGGGCGTGCGTCGCCTCCAGCTTCGCCAGGGTAATTGTCAGCTATTCCTGAACGAAGCGGGGGACGCTGGTTTCCTGTTGATGCGCATGAAAACGTTATCTGTGGGACCAGCTCCTGCTTGGGGATGCTTGGTCGCCAGCCCCGGCTCTGTTCCTCTCATCCTCCAGGTGCATCTGCCTCAAGATGTCACCTAACATTTTGTCCCTCTCCCTTTTGTTCCTTTTCCTTGCTAGGAATTGGCGCAAATCCCTTGCCCTTTCTCTAGTGTTCGCCAGCTCCAGACCGGCATTATGGGTCAGCCATTCTCGAAGGTCTCTTGTCCTTGTGCTAGAGCAAGCCTGGCGGTTGGTTGGCTAAGTCTTGTGGGATCCCCCCTCGCGGAGGTTTCTGCGTTCGGAGTACTTCCCATGCTCAAGTAAGACTCTGAATCCCTCATCTGCAGGGTATCTGCTGAACCGACCTTGGGGACCTAGGCATTCGTGGACAGATCAATGTGGGGGAACAACTAGAATGTTTCCCCTTATGTTTATGTGGGAGGGCTCCGAAGAGTCCCTCGGGGGCCGATCCGCTCCTCATATGTTCCTCTCTCGTTGGTGTATAACCTCGACAATGAGGTTAAGCTCACCGTGCATGAACGTATTATTTTCTTGTTCGGCGGGAGGGGAATCCATCTGCCTGATGATACATTGTGAGTTAGGAGGTAAAGGACTATTGGGCCGCTGGTTTACGTCGCATTCGACATCCTTGACAAATACATAAGGACGGCCGACGTTGACCAGGTCCGGTACTCCATTTGTGCGGCGGCTAGTCATTGTCATATCTGAGCTAGTAGGGAGGAGCATGGATACGCCTGTTTCTCAATCTCATACACAAGGAATAAAGATTTCCAACTTCAAGAACTCGTTCCCCACACGACACCAAAATGTTCCGACCAGAAATCACTTGGGGGTGTGTATCCAGTCAAAGCAAGGGGAGAGTAGTCGTGATATTTGTGTATGTTGTGCATCCCTCCTTCCAGCTCTGTTACACCTACACAGGGAACAAACTGTGAGCTACCCCCGGGGCTTAACCGGGGAACGACCCTCTGACGATCAAGTCAGTTTTGGGGATATTGTAGATTAAATGTGTTTCCTTTGAAGAGAGGAAGTTATATGCGTCTCCTTAAGGGAGTTACCTTTAGGTTTATTGTTTAGAGTAGAAAGTAATTCTCTCCTCTCCTTTTTGTGTCCCCCAAAAATACCTTCTCAGGTGGTATTTATAGAAGGTCATCCTCGATTAGGAGACCAATGAAGTTGGAGCACGTCCGGGCTCTTCCAATGACGCTAGGCCACGTCACCTGAGAATGAATGAGAACATTCTCCTGGGATTTGATGTATGCTCCACCATATCCTGGGCCTTTGTCCTTGGCCCATGACTCATATCCAAACAAAGTTCTCCTTTTGGCCAGCTAGAGTTATGCGCTGTTTTGTACAAGTGTTCTGCCAGCGTATCTTCCCTCACTCCCCCGGTGAGTATTCTTCTGGGTCCGGCAAAGGAGACACTGATATTCTTCGAACCCAGGTGCGTTGTCCATGGGAGCGGGGGTGATAGCCTTTTGATGTGGGATTAACTCTTCTTCTGCCGAGCTTCTTGCCTCTCCGCGGTGACTACTATTCTACTGAAGGGGCCAAACCCTTCCACATCCGATGAGATAACAAAGAGGGATTCCCCCATTCAAGCACATAAGGACTCGAGCATCATGGAGGATTACAAGCGAGCAGAGGGTCGGAACCTTGCTGATCTTGGGATTGCCCACGCTTCGAGTAGGGCCTCGAGGCGGCCATTTGGGGAAAAATAGACCCCCTGGATAGAATTGTGTTCAGCGTAAACGCAACTGTTTCTAAAGCATATCCCCAACATGATAGTGTTAGTGGAAGATCTGTATGACTTATCATTGATCGGACCATGTCTAACAAAGTTCGATTCCTCCTTTCTGACACACCATTCCATTGTGGTGTACTAGGAGGAGTTAATTGTGAAACAATTCCACAATCTTTAAGATGATCATTAAACTCTTGGCTCAGATAGTCTCCTCCACGATCTGATTGAAAAGCCTTTATCTTCTTGCCATGTTGGTTTTGTACTTCACTTTGAAATTTCACGAACTTTTCAAATGATTCTGACTTATGTCTCATTAAAAAGACAATAATCATATCTACTGAAATCATCAGTAAATGTGATGAAGTACTGATAACCTCCTCTAGCAACTGTACTCATTGGTCCACATACATCCGTATGTATGAGAGCCAACAAATCACTCGCCCTTTCACTATGCCCAGTAA
>ONZA01008571.1:21577-41375 GCA_900322205.1 Kewa caespitosa
TTTTTTTTTTTTTAAAAAGTATTTTTTAAGAGGGACAACCCATAGTCATTGTTTTTGTAAATTTATGCAGATGTCGTCTTCAGATGGATGAGTTGACTAATTAACCTAATAATCAAAAACACTTCCTAAACGACAAACAACACGACGAGTATAAATGACTTAAAGAAATAAATGACACACGATATTTTTATGAGGAAACCCTTGAATGGGAGAAAACCTTGGTTGGAATCCACCTCTAATAGAGAAATACTTTCACTATGATCTTTAAGATGAATTCAGGTATGGATCTCGTCAATCACAAAGTAGTTATAATCATAGGATTTGTGAATAATAATGAGAACAGTAGGTATTAGAGAGTAATGGAGTAGTTGTAGTTGAGAGTAATCTCAATTGTCCTCTTCCTTCAGTTCTCATTCCTTTATATCCCTCGTCTCCATGACCGTTGGGCCACGTTTTGCCATTCGCCCCAATCTTCTCGGCACTTCCTTGTTTTTGGGCCTCAATCCCTTATCTCTTGTGCCCGATTCTGTAACGGCTTCCTCTAATTGATGGTTTTCTTCTTCTTGTCCTCAGACCTAGTAGCAACTACCTAGTAGCTCAACTTGTCAGTCATTACTTAACTCACCGTATGACTCGATCAAGTCAGTTGCATCTTTGCTAAAGTCTTCTTGGAACACTTGTCATTCTGGAGAAAAATATCTTCTTGAGCAAGTACGTCTTTTTGAACGTCTTCGTCGTTTAGCTGAAAATCTTGTACCAACAGTTGTCCCCCAGTTTTGAATTTGACGGGCATCCCATAATTCAAAACTTGATTCCAGCGTTTTGCTTTTACAGGGTGTCGTCTAATCATAATTCTCTGCAGAAGACAGAGTTTATTACAACTTCTACTTACCCTCTTGCTTATAAATTCAACCTAATTCCAAACCCTAACTTCTTTTTTCACTCTTCAATTCCTCTTCTTTGTCTGGGATTTCAGCTTCCTTGCATAAGCTTTTTCCCTGTTGAGTAGTAGCGCTCTTCGTCATATTTTTTGTTTGTTTTCCAGGTATTTTTGTATACTTTCGTTCTTCCTTTGCTTTTTGTCTTCTTGCAATTATGGGTAAAAAGACGACTGCTTCAAAGAGTAGTCCCAATCTGTTATTATCAATAATTACGAGTTTAGCCCGACTGAAATTCTCGATTCTGGGAACAAACCTAGTGTGCCAAACGTTCTTGACCCCATATACGTTGTAACCCTTAAAGAGTCTAATGTTCTACCCTCTGATTGTAAGGTGATTGTTCCTCAAGAGCCCGTTCGTGCGGATTGGATTTCTCCCGGGTTAGTTTGCATGTATGCGTAGCCTTTTGAGAAGGGTTTGTCTTTCCCCTTTCCTAAGATTATCACTCGCTTCTTTGAGCTTTTTCCTATTGGTGCATGTCAATTGGTTCCCAATATGTGGAGACTCCTTCTGTATGTTTACGTCGTATGTGAGAGGCGAGGACTTGAGGTTCTCCTGGAGGACATATTTGCAAACTATCATTTGAGGGGTAGTGGGATAGGTAGGTTTCAGTTTAGGAAGAGAGAGGGCGTTCAAGCTTTGATTCGGGGCTTGAACGATACAAATGATCGCAAGTGGATACAGACTTACATGTTTATCAACAAGGTATTGTTTGGAGATCATGGAGTTGTCCTAAGAGACACTTGGTTTACTAGAGGTATTTTCTAATTTTGGAGAGTGTTTTTGTAAATATGGCCTGAAGTTTATGTGGCTTACTTGTAATTTTTGCAGACATTGACTCTAATAGCTTGGGGAAGAGCAAGGAATCTGTTGATCATCTTGAAGCTTTCTTGAAGATCCCGGTGGCAGAGAGAAAATTTCCTAGTTGTCTTGGAGAATCCAACTTTCCTCATCTTGTTTCTTAGTAGTCGTTGTCTGAAGGAACAGAATCAGAGATGTCGACAGGTCTATACTGTTGTTTTGCATCTTCTAAGGCTCTGGCCAAATTGGGATTCTTGGATTGATTGGTGTGTGTAACGCAGGTTCTAGAGCCACTCGTTCCTCAGTTCGCGACAAGAGTGTCGCTGATATGATGAAGATCAAGAAGGAAGTTCCAGCGACTTCAGGAAGTAACACAACAATAATGAAGCCTCCTTCTACGCTCCCAGACCCCAAGCATCGCAAGAATGATCCCATTATTGAATTGACCGCACAAAGCAGTTCATCTGTTTATCCTTCTGCGCAATTCGTGGCTCTTCTGCAGTACAGTGCTGAGCGTCTTTATAGGAGTTGGTCGGTAAAGGATTCTTTGGAAGGCTGCATTGCTTCTACTCTGAAAGTACGTTTCATATGTTTGCATCCTTGTTGTTTGTGTTATAGACAGTGGTGACTCTATGGTTGATTTAACAGGCGTTGCAGGCATCTTAAGCTTGCAAAAAGAGGGTTCAGTTGTTAGAGGGCAAGGTTGATGCGCTAGAAAGGTTGCTGAGGAGAAGCTTCAAAAGACTTTGGACATCTTGTCTAGAGAGAGGGTCGAGAAGGATGCTCGGATTAAGAAGTTGTCTGATGATTACGAGTTGCTGAACAATGATTATAAGGACCTTAAGCTTGAGAATGAGGAGAACGCTCTGTTCTTTGGATGGCGTGGTCGTTTAGAGTCCATGGAAGAGTATGCTCAAGGGAAGCATGGGGAGTGGGACTACTCCAAGTGCCTTAAGGAGTTTCTGGAGAGGTTCCCCTCTAAGGCTGCCAAGTATGCCAAGACTGACGACAAGTTGAATGAGATATCCCAGAGGGTTGCTGTGAACGTCGCAACAGAGATCCTTGATAGCTACCGTCCTGAAGGTGCCAGCGTTCCTGTTGATGGTGTTGTTGAAGTTTCTCCTCTCCCCGTTCAGAAAGATGTCAGTACTGACATTGTGCAGGAAAATTAGTTTGTTTGTTTTTGTTTTGAAAGGATGGTGTGTCATCCTTTAATAATTTGGTTTGTATGGTGCTCTACTTGTGGGGGCAGAGATAACAATTAGGTCCTTGTGTCACCGTTTTTTGTTTTTTTAATTGCCCAGCCTACTATAAGGATCCCGTTTTGACTTTTACAACATATGTTTCGTTATCACTTTGGATTGTCAAATGTCGTTTTGGATTACAGGAGATGCTTGTGTGTATGTGTGTGCGTCATGCTTGTGCATGACTGTCGTACTATCGTGTGCGCATTCAGTGTCAGCAAGTAAGGATACTTTCTTGTAGACGTTTGTTTGGTCTTGTCAGTCGTTCGATTGGTCTTGTAGACGTTCGTTTGGCCTTTCTGTTGGACAGGCAGGATACTTAGTGTCGTTTTGGTACACTCTTGTCCCTCTGTCTTATAGTATTAAATTCTGTTCATTCTGCAAGACATCGATTGATTAGGATGGTCGTTGGCTTTACCCAACGACCCCCCAATGCTTAAGTCAGTGACGTTGTTTGAGGAAATAAAGAAGTGATATAAAGATAGGATTTTCATTTCATACATTTCTCTTCTCGTAATGATTAAGGGTCGTCATCTTGGTGGACATTGCTGGAAATCGTTTGACATAAAGTAAATTTTTAGGTTAATAGCGTTCCAGCTTCTAGGAATAGACTTACCTTCTAACATCATCAATCTGTAGGCCCCCATTCATGTGATGGATTCTATGACATATGGGCCTTCCCATGTTGGGGCCAACTTTCTTGCATCATGCTCTTTAGTATTTTGGAACGCTTTTCTCATCACCATGTCTCCTACTCTGAATGTCCTTATTTTGACATTTTTATTGTAGCTCGTGTCTACTGCTTGTTGATAAGCTGCTACTTTTATACTGGCCGTCTCTCTAAGTTTGTCCACGATATCAAGGCTTACTACAAGTTCAGAGTCATTAATATTTTGGGTATTTAAACCATACTTTTGAGTCAAGACTGTAATTTCTGCGCGTATTACTGCTTCACAGCCAAAGACCAACGAGAACGGCGTTTGTCCTATCAAATTCTTGGGCGTCGTTTTGTGTGCCCACAATACCATAGGTAACTCGTCCGCCCATCTTCCTCTCTTGTCTTCTAGCCTTTTCTTCAAGTTGTTGATTATGGTTTTGTTGCTAGATTCTACCTGACCGTTAGTTTGGGGGTGCCTGGGTGTTGAAGTGTGCAGTTCGATGTTTTATTGGGCGCAAAAAAACCTTGTCTTATGCTGATGAATTGTGATCCGTTGTCGCAGACTATCACAAAGGGTATACCAAACCTGCAAATAATGTTACGTTTGATAAAGGAAATTACTTCTTTGTCCCTCACCTGGCTATATGCTTCAACTTCAATCCATTTGGAGAAGTAGTCGGTCATTGCTAGCATGAATACTCTTTGCCCTGGCGCACTAGGTAGTTTTTCTACAATGTCCATTCCCTATTTCATGAATGGCCATGGGGCAGAGACTGAGTGGAGAGGCTCTGGTGGTCGATGTATTTATGGGGCGTGTCTTTGACATGCGTCACATCTTTTAGTGAAATCAATGGTGTCTTTCCTCATTGTCGGCAAGAACTAGCCCATTTTGAGTGCTTTGTTTGATAAGCTATGTCCTGCTGCGTGATTACCACATTGTCCTGCATGTAACTCTCTTAGGACTTCTTGAGCTTGATCCTTTTCTTAGCATCTAAGATAAGGGTCAGCTGCTGACTTTTTAAAGAGGAAGTCGTCTATCAGAACAAATTTGGATGCTTTCATTCTGAACGACTGAGGGTGAGTTGTCGTGTTTGTACTGTCGTCTTCCTTGAGGTATTTGATAACAGGTTTGGTCCAGCCATTTTCCTGCATGTTAGTCTCATACATGGATTTTTGGATTGTTTCGATTTCTTTACATTCTTTGAAGACTGGTATCGAGCTTAGGTTAGTCGGGTTAAAATTTGATCTTAGAGACGCCTAAGGCATCGCCTTAGGTCTCTAGGAACTTGTTTCAGTTCAAACTTCTCAAATGTATTGACCAATCTTTTTACTTTTTCTAAGTACGTGTTCATCTTGGAATCTTTAGCAATATATGAGCCATTGACTTGATTGACTGTTAAGGGCAAATTAGAATTTACCTCAAGGTGTTTGATCTTTAGTTCTATTGCCATGTTGAGCCCAATGATCAATGCTTCATATTCTGCTTCGTTATTGGTTGTTTTGAACTTGCAACTTATGGCATGGGGTATTATGTTACCCTATGGAGATTTCAGGACAACTCCCAATCCTGTCCCCCTGACATTTGTTGCTCCGTCAGTGAATAGTGTCCACATCTGTGGCGCATTCTCTCCTTTTAGATGCTGGACTTCTTCTTGCGCTTCTATCTCCAATTTGGGACTGAAATCAACCACAAAGTCTGCTACGGCTTGTGATTTGATTGTCGTCCTTGGTTCGTACTTGATCAGGTACGTGCTTATTGTATCGACCATTTTGCCATTCTGCCTGACAATTCAGGTTTTTGCAAAACATACTTGATAGGAAAATTAGTTCTGACGAATATATTATGTCCTTTAAAGTATGGACGGAGTTTTATAGAAGACATAACTAATGCTAGTATTAATTTTTCTAAGTGACCATACCTTGTTTCGGCGTCTAATAGACTTTTACTTACGTAATACACGTGATATTGTATTCCGTCTTCTTCTTGCACCACTACTACAGATACTGCGTTCTTAGTCACCGAAAGGTATATGAATAGAGGTTCACCTTGTTTAGGAGTGGACAACAGAGGAGGTGTGCTCAAGTATCTTTTTAGTTCTTGGAAGCCTTTCACCGTTTTTGGAGGTTCGAGACTTAGAATGGCTTTGATTTGCTTTGGACGTGCTCCTATTCCCCCGTTCTGTCATGAAGGCTATGCTTTCTCTGCCGGGCTCATGCATTTGAATCTGATTGATCCCACTCTGAGCGTCCAGGAATGTCAACATTTCATGCCCCGCCGTCGCGTCCACCATGGAATCTATATGGGGTAATGGAAAGGTATCTTTTGGGCACGCTTTGTTGGGGTCTGTGTAGTCCACATATACTCTCCATTTTTCGTTCTTCCTGGGAACCACAACATTAGCTAACCATTTAAGATACATTACTTGTTTTATCATACCTGTCTCTTTGAGTTTGTCGATTTTCGTGTTCATACTTGGTTCCTTTTTGGTGCAAATTTTCTTCTTTTTTGTTGTATCGGTGTGAACTTTGGGTCGATGTTGAGTTTGTGCGCGATCACGTCTTAACTGATTCTCGTCATGTCGATGTGATGCCATGCGAAATAGTTTGCCCTGTCTTTTAGGAAATGCACCAAGCTTGGTCTGACTTTATGGGGTACGTCATCATCTATTTGCAGTTTCTTTTCTTGGTTTGACGGATCCTGAACGATGTCTTGTAAGTTCTGTTTAGGGTCTTCTAGGAGGACGCTTTGGATCCCTCTATGCTTTAATTGCTATTTCTCTCTCCATCCTGTGCTCGGTTTGAGGGAGAGTTTATCGCATTCTTGTACTGACTTTGAGTCACCTCTTATCACTTGCACTCCAGATGGGCTTGAGAATTTGACGCATTAGAGGTACGTGGATGGCACCGCTCCCAGATTGTGTATCTAAGGTCTGCCAAGCAAAACATTGTAGGACGACAACCATTCTATTACAGAGAATTTATCAAAAGAGCTTACCCCACTGTCGTTCGTTGGTAGAAAGACGTGGTCGAGGTTTTGCTTTGTTTCTCCGCTGAATCCTACGAGCACGACCCAATTCTTCATGATATTTTCATCCTTGATTCCCATTTCTTTCAGGGTGTTGTCTGTGATCAGGTTGACTGAACTTCCTCCATCAACTAATATCCTTTTGACGAGGGTGCATCCTATATGCAAAGAGATCACCAGACCGTCGTGATGATATTCCTGGATGTGCTCTATGTCTGGCTCATCAAAGGTTATCTGTTGATTGAATCTCCTTGGCTTGTTGGATCTTTCTGGCCTCTGCATGGAATTCTCTTTTGCTATTCTTTTTGCTTCTGAATACGACACACCGCAGATGTCTGATCCTCCTGAAATGTACCTGACGGCCTTCGTAGGTTTAGAAGGCTGTTCCGCACAATCATCTTTGACGTCATCTTTCTTTCTCATCAGATCTTTTAGATGTCCATTATTCAGCAAGTGGGCCACCTCCTTCTTGAGCGCGATGCATTCTTCAGTCGTATTGCCGATGTCAGCATGAAAGTTGCACCATTTGGATTTGTCACGATAACCTGCAGGTTTGTCAGTCCTTCTGGACCACCTTACTTTGGAGCCCAAGTCCTCTAATTTGTAAACTAAAGTACTAGAATCAACACAAAAATTGTATTCACTTATCTTAGGTGGTAGACTTGGGTCGTCTTTCCAGTCTTTTTGTGAAGATTGTCCACCAAAGTTCACTTGCCTGTTGTATGGTTTTGACTTGTTCCAATGAGATTTACTGGTCATCATCTTCCTAGTTGTTCGTTCATGATCTCTAGTTTCGGGTCTTAGTGCTCTGTCTTCTACTAGGTGTATGAAAGGTGCCGCTTTGTTCCTCACATCTTCAAAACAGCTGCAAGGATACTTTGTTAGTTCATCATAGAAATCGAAATCTCTTTCTATACCTTTTCGGACCGCCTCTACTGCGGTTGTTTGGTCGTAATCTGGGTTGGTGATCACCTCCCTATTTAATCTATATATATAGTCTTGTAAGGATTCTCCTCATTTTTTGACGACTCGGTACAGATCACTTGACCTCTTCTTCATTTCGCGACTCGCGAAAAATTGGGATTGGAAGATATTGGTGAAATCTGCAAAGTTGGATATGCGTCCTTTAGGCAAGTTCAGGTACCATTCCAAGGCAGAGCCTGACAAGGTGGAGCTGAACCCTTTACAGAGACATGCTTCGTTTAGATGACTAGGAATGGGTAGGACAGTCATCCTTTGTTGATAGATCATAATATGCTCCCTTGGATCATTGGTCCCATCGTATGACGGCATGGCTAGTGGTTTAAACCTTTTTGGAAACTCTATCGCCGTGATCTCATCGACGAACGAGGTCTTGGCGCAGGTGGTAAAGGACACTCGTTCTATTGGTTGTAAAGCTCCAGGGATTTTGCACATCATGTCTTCCAGGGATTTCATATATGTCATCACAAATTGCAATGTACCTGCAGTATCACTATTATTGGCAATAAGACTAGTATTACTGTTGACAAAGTTATCGGTCATGGGTTGAGATCCTGATGGGTTAGGGACGGAGACACTTTCGGTCATTCAACGATTCTGCTTAGCGCGCAGCATTTAGTCCCATACAGGATCATTTTCGTTGTTGACGACAAATGAAGGAGTGACGATCCCCAGATTTCCATGTTGATGAGGGGCTGTCTCAATTAGCTTGTGGTTTACTCCTGAGGAGATCGGAAAGGATACGGATTCTGGAGTGTTGAATGATTGTAAAGGCCCAGTTGAAAACGATGACATGAACGGAGAGACTTGTTGACAGTCAAATGAGTCGGTTGTCATCATCGGTAGGGTGGTTAATGTGGTCATCGGTGTGACCATGCTGAGGTCCTTTCTCACAGATCCCTTCGATGGTGGAGTCTTCATCTCCAAGGGCGCCTTCAAAAGTTGATTCTCCTAAGTTAGCTTTTGTATGTCTCGTTCTGATCTTTTTGGACTTCCAATATCTCTGATATATACAACATTACGTCCGTATTGCCACGTACCTTTTGAGGAAGATTTCCACTTTGTTGAGTGACTGGTTTGGTGAAGACTGTGGACAATGGTGTTGTCGTTGGGATAGTGCATATTGCTGGCTCAGCAGTCTCCCTACTAATTGACATTGAGGAAGACGTTCCCAATGTCTGTTGGTTCGACTTTTGAGGTGTTGGCTAGGTATTTTGAGGTGTTGAAGAAGGTGTAGCCTCGGCGAGTTTCTTTTCGGCATCCTTCTTGGGTTGCATGGATGAATCCATAGTGTTCGTTAGGTGATGTGTTTTGGATGATTTTTGATAGAATTTTTAGGCTAACTGCCCCATGGTGGGTGCCAAATTGTTTTGGTAAATTTATGCAGATGTCGTCTTTAGATGGATGAGTGGACTAATTAACCTAATAATCAAAAAGAATTCCTAAACGACAAACAATATGATGATTATAAATGACTTAAAGAAATAGATGACACACGATATTTTTACGAGGGAACCCTTGAATGGGAGAAAACCTCGGTTGGGATCCACCTCCAACTGGGAAATACTTTCATTGTGATCTTTGAGATGAATACTGGGATGGTATCATGTCAATCACAAAGTACTCCCTCTGTCCCAAAATTAACTTTACGTATTCAATTTTGGTCCGTCCCAAGACTAACTTTACGTTTCCTAAATTAGTAAAGAAAAAGTTAGTGATTGAACACTTTGCCCTCCCTTCAATCCCTTTCAGGGGTTCCACCATCTTCCACTTCCTCTCTCCTTCCACCCCATATATCTTCTCATCCGCTCTCCTCCTCCGCTAAAGGCCCCCTCTGCCACCATCACCTCTCCGCTGTCTCTCGCCACCTACGCCAGTGAGTTCAAGTTCCATGTCAAGACATCACTCGGGTTTCACCGGTGACGATTTCGCTTGGGTTTTGCCGGTAAGGGTTTCTCTCGGGTTTCTCCAGTGAGGGTGTTTTTTGGTTCATTTCTTGTTGAGAACTTTGATTCAATTAGGGAACCTAGATTGACTAACATTGAATTCGAAGTTACTGGATGTTTTTTTTGTTCATTTCTTGAGTTTGATCAAAACGGGGTTTGGGTTTTTTTGTTTGTAATCCACAAAAAAATGAATGTGAAGTAATGAGAGAAAATGAGAGGAAGAAGGAGGGGAATGGGTAGTGGTAATACAAGATGTAGGAGTGGCACTCGAGGGCAAAGTGGAGGAGCAAGGGGTCGAGGAGGTCGATGGAGTCTGCAGGAGGAGAGAGGCGCATCTGGAGGTCGGAAAGGTGGAGGGTTGTAAGCCAAAAAAAACCCCAGCCAGTCGAGGAGGTCATAATGGGGTTGCAATGGGTGGAACGGGGGTCTGCGGTTGTCGGCGGTGGAGTGGAGGGCGGTTGTGGCGACGCGGATTTTGGGGTAACAGAGGGAGTGGTGACTAGGTTGGAGTAGTCTCCCGATGGTGATGACAACGGCGGTGACAAATGGTGGCCGAGGTGTTGGGGCTCAGTGGTGGTTGCTGATGGTGTATGGGTGGTAGTGGAGGTTGAATGATAAGGGCATTCAAGGAAATTATGGTCCAAAGTTTTTTTTTCTTAAGTTCTGTGCCCAAAAGAAACGTAAAGTTAATTTTGGGACGGAGGGAGTAATTATGATTGTAGGATTTGTGAATAATAATTAGAACAGCAGGTATTAGAGAGTAATGGAGTAGTTGTAGTTGAGAGTAATCTGAATTGTCCTCTTCCTTCAGTTCTCAATCCTTTATATCCCTCGTCTCCATGACCGTTGGGCCACATTTTACCATTCGTCCCTATCTTCTCGGTGCTTCCTTGTTTTCGGGCCTCAATCCCTTATCTCTTGTGCCCGATTCTGTAACGGCTTCCTCTAATTGACGGCTTTCTTCTTCTTATCCCTAGACCTAGTAGCAACTACCTAGTAGCTCAACTTGTCGGTCGTTATTTACTCGCCATATGACTCGGTCAAGTCAGTTGCATCTTGGCTGATGTCTTCTTGGAATAGTTGTCATTCTGGAGAAAAATTTCTTCTTGAGCAAGTACGTCTTTTTGAACGTCTTCGTCGTTTAGCTGATAATCTTGTACCAACAGTCATTATCTACTCCGATCAAGGACTGAACCTGTGTAACATATGATTATACGGAGTATTCACTTCGAATTACTCCTACTTTGAATAATTGTTAGTCACAATCTTACAACAGGTTAAACTGATCAGCTCTATAACATGTACATAGTCACCAAAAAATTCTGATGCTTTTTTTTTCTTTTTTTTGTTGTAAACAATGAGGAAGTGTTGCCCCTACAAAATCAAGAAACTATTGTAAGCTACGTCGAGGCCTGAGCGGCCTACAACATCATCAAACAGCAAGGGCATCAAAGGATCAGGGGGCACTGAAGATTTCAGCTTGGCCTGGAATGTCATGAGCGTTCTTCCCTAACCAGTCTGCTGCAAAGGTAGCCTCTCTATGAGTGTGTTGGACTCGAATTTCCCACCCTGGACCTTAAATTAGGTGTCAACATTACTTGACTCTATTGTAATTCGGGCTATCTGGAACTGGAGCTAGGTCATTCTGAAGCATAGAGGCTGCTAGAAAAGAGTCCATCCCGCTTTCTCAAGCTGCAGAAAGTAAGACATGCGTAAGCCTTTGAGTGTTGTGCAGAATCGAGCATGAACCAAACTCGGTAGAGTAGGCTTGTAAGGTGTAAGAATTCACCATTATGTGAGTACAACATTCCACCTCCACCAACTGCGCCATGATTCTTATTAACTAACCCATCCACGTTCAGCTTTATCCATCCCTCCGGTGGGAAGGTCCATGAAATGTTCAGTTCCTTTCGAGGTCACTTTCCAAGTAAGCGCAACCTTTCTTGCTTCAAGGTAGGTTCTGTATTTATTTCTATGATGGAGAACGAAGTCATGCCTAGCAAGTAGGATATCACGCACACTGCCAAACGCGCGTGTTTCTCCAGTGTCAGTTCCACCATACACATTGCAAATGATGGCCCAATAATCCTTCTTTCTGATGTTGAACAATATCTAATCTTCCCTGGGTACCCCATAGGACAGTGATTGAATTCGAACAGGTAGTATTCTATCCCATACTTCTCTCGCCCTTTGACAATCTCGTAAAATAATCAATCTTGTTTCAACTCGCCCGCATTCTAGGAAATATGGGTTATGTCAAAGATGACGTCGAACTCTCGTAGCATTGGAGAGAAAGGCACCATGTTGTGCTAGCTAAAGGAAGAATCGTACTCGCTGTGGGGATGGGAATTTCCATACCTCTAACTCCCTAGTTGGTGAGTACATGTAGAAACTAACATACTCTACCGCCAAGACTTGTAGTACACTGGTGGAAAAGGTGTGAGGTGTCTTAACCTAAAGAACTAACTTAATTCTTAGGCCGCCTCTTCTTGCCTTCTTGGTATTGTTCATCATCAAAACTTATTTTCGTGGTATTGCTTGTAGTCAGAGACCAAGTCATTCAAGTTGCTCTCTCCTTCCGTGAACTCCACCACATTCATGCCTTCCCCAGTGGCCAATGCAAGACACCCATTCTGTGGAACATGGTAGTAAACTGTTGACTGACCTGCAAAACATCTCCTGGATTGATGTAGAGTGTTTCCTACGGAAGTGGCGTGCCCTCTTCGAACCAGTTAGAGGAATATCAGATAGTGGACTTGACATCATTTGCAATCCATTGAACAAAGTCTGCACATTAATCATTTGTTCATCTACTTCCTTAGTGCTCATGTTGCCACGGAACATGGGTGATGCATGAGGTATCTCTTATGGCGAGGATCAGCGGAACACATCCTGTTATGATGATTGCAAAATGATGGTACAGATGAGAGATCAATGTAAGAAAGACAGAACTGTAATGTGAGGCAATTTTCTGATGTATTGCTATATGTATGTTGTGTGTATTCTGATCATGTGGTGCCTTATATAGGCCCGTACAGAATGGTTGTCATAACAACCTACCACCTCAGCTAACAACCTTCTAACATCATAACAAACTTACAGCTCAGCAAACTAACTAACATAACTAACTGAAGAAGAAGCTTTGCTACTTCATTACTCCCCATCAAGTTGTGAGGGACAAACTCCCAACTTGTTGAGCAGACTTCTATGCTGAGCAATAGGCAAGATCTTGGTGAGGACATCAGCAAGCTGATTAGAAGAACTCACACATGAGGGATGTATGACACCATCTACAACTTTGTCCCTAATGAAATGACAATCTAACTTAATATTCTTCATTCGCTCATGGAAAACTGGATTGGCTACAATATAGAGAGCAGCCTGATTGTCACATTTGAGCATGGTAGGACCAAGATCTTTGAGACCAAGATCCTTCAGCAAGGACAGAAGCCAAACAACTTCACAAGTAGTGAGGGCCATGGCCCTATACTCAGCTTCAGCTGAGGATGTGGACACAACACCCTACTTTTTGGATTTCCATGAAATAGGAGAACATCCCAAGAGTATGCAATATCCTATTGTGGATCGTTTGGATGTAGGACAAGATGCCCAGTCTGAGTCACAGTATGCAACAAGCTTGGCTGAGGTGGTATTAGACAGAAGAATACCCTGAGAAGAACAAGACTTTAGGTATCTGATCACACCTTTGACAGCTTGCATTTGAGCTGAAGTGGGTGAAGACATGAACTGACTCAAGTGATGCACTACAAAAGTGATGTCGGGTCTGGTTATACAGAGATAGATGAGCTTCCCTATGAGTTTCCTCTGTTCATCTGGTGATTGGAGAGGCACACTAGTATCTGCAGTAAGTTTCAAATGACTATCCATAGGCACCCTGAGAGGCTTAGCAGAAGTCAGGCTAGCCTCACTAATCAGGTCTTTGATATACTTTTGCTGAGAGATAAAAAAAATCCCTTGCTTCGTATGAGATACTTCCAGCCCTAAAAAAAATCTCAGAACCCCAAGATCCTTCATTTGAAACTCAACACAAAGAAGGGCTTTCAAGTGATTGATAGAAGCCAAATCATTGCCAGTAATGAGGAGGTCATCTACATAGGCAAGTATGGCAGTGAAGGAGTTGGAAGTGTTCTTGGTGAATAAAGAATAGTCAGCTTTGGACTAAGTAAAGCCACAGGACAACAAAGCAGCAGAAAATCAGGAAAACCACTGTCTTGGGGCCTATTTAAGGCCATATACAGATTTTTGAAGCTTGCGGACTATGGAACCATGGGAGAGAGACTTGTAAACTCCCCCTTACCATACTCAATCTACAAACCTGGAGCAGTGTACCCCAAAGGAAGTTTCATGTAAACATCTTCTTCTAAATTGCCATGTAAGAAGGCATTAAAGTCACATCCATTTGAAATGTGTACCAACCCTTCATCGAAGCCACTGCCAAGAGAGTGCGCGACTGTTGTCATTTTGGCAACAGGAGCAAAGGTTTCATTAAAGTCAACTCCAGCCTTTTGTCTGTTGCCTAGAATCACAAGTCTGGCTTTGTGTTTATTAATATTGCCACCTGCATTGAACTTAGTTTTGAACAACCACATGCTATCAATCGCCCTTTTGCCCAGAGGTAGGTAAGTAATGTACCAGGTCTGACTATCTTCAAGAGCTTTGAGCTCAATGTTCATAGCCTTACACCATTGCTCCTTCTTAACAGTTTCATAGAAATGTGTAGGCTCCTTACATCCAACCAAAGTAGCAATGAAACAAGAGAAATAAACATCAAAAGATGTGCTGGGAATCTCAGCAACTTTGGAAAAGGAGGCAGGAGCATTATCAACAGATGAAATGTTTGTGGTGATGAAATCATGAAGCCAGGATGGTTTGACTGACTGTCTGAAAGATTTTCTAGTAGTAGGACGAACATCATATGTGATCGGAACAATAGAAGAAATAGGAGGTTGCGGATCATCAGTACTAGGAGTAGAGGACTGAGGTGATGCCTCAAGAGGTACAGATTCAGTGAAGTCAGACAAGTCAATATGTGGCAAAGAAACTGGAATAGGTTGCACAAACTTGGATGCACTTTTGGTAAGATAAGGGAAAACATGCTCATGAAAAGTCACATCTCTTGAGATAAAAGTCCTTTTGGTTATTAGATTCAATAGCTTGTGGCCTTTTTGTGTGTTTGGATATCCCAACAAAACACAAGGAATTCCCCTAGCATCCAGTTTATCCACATTTCTATCTGGATTAGAAGCAATACACGGGCAACTAAAGGATGTAATGTGATCATATGTTGGAGGTTTAGATAGAAGAGTCTCAAAAGGTGTCTTGTTTCCCAAGATGGGTGTAGGAAGTCTATTGATGAGATAAGTAGATGTTAGAACAAAGTCCCCGAAAAACCTTTTAGGAAGTCCAGATTGAAACCTCAAGGATCGAGCCACTTCAAGCAAATGCCTGTGCTTTCTTTCTGCCCCACCATTCTATTGGGGTCTTCCCACACAAGAAGTTTGATGATGTAGCCCAAGAGAGGCAAAGAACTCATCACACACTTCAAACTCCAAAGCATTGTCAGATTGTATGGCTTTCACAGTGACTGAGAATTGTGTATGAACAAAGGACAGAAATGTCTTGATCGCAGCCTCAAACTGAGACTTATACGTGAGCAAATACACCCATGTGACTCTTGAAAAGTCATCAACAAGAGTCGGAAAGTATTGGTAACCTTCCTTGGTTGAATATTTGTAAAGACCCCACATATGCAAATGTAGAAGTTAGCTGCTTTTGTGGATTTCAATGTATAAGGAAGTTTGGCAAGTTTTGCCATAGGACAAGTGATGCAGACATCAGAAGAGCAGTCTTTCACATCAGCATGAATAGAAGGTATGTGCTTAAGTTTCTCAATGGGTGCATGACCCAATCTGTTATGCCAAAGAGCAGATAACTTGTTGGAAGCAAGTAAACAAGGGTGTTTGTGTTTTTGTGTAGATAAGTACAGAGAGTAGAAGCATCTGTAATATCCACTGATATAGTAGCTAGTCTAGGGTCTATCTGAGTTACTGGAGTGTCCAGCAAATAGTATAGACCATTATTCTGTCTCCCAATACCCTTAACAAGCTTTGTTTGTGAGTCCTGAATCAAACAGAAATCAGGAAAGAAAGTAACTACACATTGGTTATGTAAAGTAAATTTGTGAATGGACAAAAGTTTGTGTTTGAAAGCAGGTACACACAACACATTTTCAAGTTTAAGACCATTAGACAACTCCACCAGACCAGTGTGTGTAATGTAGGATAAGTCACCATTTGGTAGATTAATTTTAGAACTTTGAGTGAACAAATGAGGATGTTTTATGTCTGACAGCATAGGTGTCATATGGTCTGAAAGTCCAGAGTCAAGAATCCAAAGTTTAGCAACAGAATGTACTGTATTGCAGGAGAACTTACCAGCAAAATTTACTTCAAACTCATCCTCAGTTTCTGAGTTGCTCACATATGATTTAGATGAGCCAGGTATGGATCTCAAGAGCTGTTCAAAATGCTCTTGTGTGAACATGATTGTACCATTCTAAGCAGAAGAGTTAGTCAAAGATGCTATATCTTTTTGTTGATTCACATTAGCAGCAGTTCTGCTAGTATTGTAGGTTTGTTGAGGCGTGTAGTTCTGTGACTTATTGTTGTTATTGTTGTATGAAGCATTCCTCATGTTTTGGCTAGACTGACCTCCATTTCTTCCAGAACATTTCTAAGGAAATTGCTTATACTTAGCATGTCCTACAAGATACCCTATCACAGTCCAGCACTTGTTTGACAAGTGATTTCTCATGCCACAATGTATACATTTGACATCAAATAATTTGTTTTTGTCACTGCCTCTGCTATACATTGCTGACATGTCCACCTCTACTTTATTAATATCCAAAACCTTCCTCTGATTTTCTTCCTGTTGCATGACAGAGAGTGCAGTTTCTACAGAAGGTAAAGGACTCTGAAGAAGAAACTGACTTCTCAGAGCACTATAAACAGAATCTAGACCATTTAGAAGCTGGAATAACTTTCCTTCTTCTCTTTGTTTAGTTAGAACTCGAAGGAATTCTGTTATATCTGGTGCTGTGGTAGTAATTTTAGGCAAAATGGACATAGCATCAATCTCATCCCAAATTGCTTTAAGCTTTGTATAGTAATCATTAACAGAGCTTCCATTCTGTTTTACTTCATGTGCATCTTTAACAAGATGAAAATTCCTTGAGCCATTACTTCGAGCAAAACGTCTATCAAGTTGTTTCCACATTTCATGAGAATAATCAATGTACATTACTGACCTTCTGATCGAGTCTGAAACAGTGCTTAGGATCCATCCAATGATCACATTTTGCATGTATTGCACTGATCTTGCTTTTAAACATCAGTTTCTGGTCTCTGAACAGTTCCAGTCACAAATCCAAGCTTTCTCTTGGATGAAAGAGCAATTTCAACATTTCTCCTCCATGATCTGTAGTTACCAGGTCCAAGGAGATTCTCATGAACACAAAAAGTATGTACTCCATCTGAAGGATGAATGAATAAAGGATTTGAAAAATCATTCAAAGTGTTTGAAAGCATGATGATGTAATATGATCAAACAAAAGATTTGATACAAATTCTTGATAATGAAGCTTGAGTTAGTGATGAATCAAATCAAAAACTCGAATAAGAAGAAAACATTTGTGTTTAGATAAAAGGCTTGATCAATCAGGAATCAAACTGATCAATTGAAAAGAAAGAAATACAAAAACTTTCAAGAATTTGTGCTTGCTAGATCAATCATTGTGATTTGATTCAGTAATATGATGCACTGATTCTGGAATCTCCATTGTTTCTCATCGAGATTTGCTCTGATACCATGATGATTGCGAAATGATGGTACAGATGAGAGATCAATGTAAGAAAGAGAGAAAGAGAGAACTATAATGTGAGGTAATTTTTTGATGAATTGTTGTATGTATGTTGTGTGTATTCTGATCATGTGGTGCCTTATATTGGCCCATACAGAATGGTTGTTATAACAACCTGCCACCTCAACTAACAACCTTCTAACATCATAACAAACTTACAGCTCAGCAAACTAACTAACATAACTAACTGAAGAAGAAGCTTTGCTACTTCATTATGATATTTGCATCCCACTTTCGCTGGATAAGACGAGATGCAAGTGGTGCAAACCCAACCATGAAGAGTGGAAGATGAAGGGAATAAGATTGACGGCAAGCTTCCAAAGATCCACCGCTTAGGAACTGACTCCCCTCATGGTAGCAGAGATGGATGGTTCAGATCCCCAACTGGACAAAGAAGCCAATTAATTAGTAACTTGGATACAGAAACGACTACAAATACAGAAAGTTAGCTAAATTATTTGTTGTACGGTTATTTGTTGTCCACAATTCCTCAAAAACATATGTATAAATGAGAGATAGAGTTAGACCCGAATTCATATACAGAAAGTTAGCTAAATTATTTGTTGTAGGGTTATTTTTTGTCCACAATTCCTCAAAAACATACCTATCAATGAGAGATAGAGTTAGACCAATTCGTATACAGAAAGTTAGCTAAATTATTTGTTGTAGGGTTATTTGTTGTCCACAATTCCTCAAAAACATACCTATAAATGAGAGATAGAGTTAGACCCAAATTCATTTTTTTAGGGTTATATTATTCTTTTCGTTTTAACGAATTATAGCTAGATTTCATGTCAAAACCTAATTAAAGGAAAGTCAAAACCGAGTCAATATTGGTTGCATGTGTATTGGACATAATTTAGAGAGTCTTAACAAAAGTTTTATGGTAAAACTTTATAGTTTTATCAAAAAAGTGGGTCTTTTTATTTGAGACTTTAGAAAAGTAAAAGGTTGGGTATTTGGATTGAAATACTCATATTGAGACTCAAAGTTGATGTCATGATGATGTGAATTGCTATATTCAATTTTTTTTTTAACTGTCGTAGGGTAATAAAAAGTAGACAAATAATGCAAGAAAGAAATTAAAGTGGACATTTAAAGAGTTTTAACTAAATACCACCAATAAAGTGAAAAATATCAATTAAGTCTTAAGAACAGACTGCAATTAAAGTGCTAATGTGGCACAAATTTGAGACTTTGTTAAATATTGCCAATACACATGCCCTTAGTTGTTCCTTATGATACCCCTTAAATCTTAATCCTATTGCCCCTAGACTTCTAAAACCATAACATAAGTTGCCCTCAAATTTCCCTACATAAACCCCACATCTACACTACAGTTTTATGTTCATCTGATCTCAACAATTTCTCTTTGTGCGCCTTCCCTTGCTCCTCCTTTTCTCCATTGTCTTAGTTTCTGCTTCTTAATCTTTGCCAATGGAGGAGAACAACAACGACAACAACAACAACAACAACAACAACAACGACAACAACAACAACGACAACAACAACAACAACAATTAACTGCAACCAATACTGCATATCAACATATCGACTGCCCCTCAAAGTCAATCTCAAGATACGCGAACTCGGCGATTGGGACCACACCCGGACATGGGGAGGTTGGAGCATGCAATTCGTCACTGAACAGAAGCTCTCCCCATCTTACGTGGACATAACATCCGATGAAGCCTGTCTCACTATCCCGAGACATGCGATTCGTTGCCTTATAGTCAATGATATGGAGCTTTATTTAGTGTATGATGCACTTAGGGTGACCGTGATCGAGCCAGAGCCTGACGATAATGGCCAGGTCAAAACATGCGAACTAACTTTCCGGTACTTGCCACATATCGACTCCTTCGAGTTGGTGGATTCATGGAAGGATTTCGTGGTACGGAATGGTCTTAAGGTTGGAGATGTTCTTCAGATATGGTCTTTTCGACGTAGTATCAGCAATCGCCTCTGCTTCGCTGTTGTCAAGCTCAATTTACGTTGTAAGTTTATAAATATGAAGTAATGTGTTGGTAGGATTTATCGTCTTTGCTTATTTGTTCTTTGGATTTTCAGTACTCGGTTAGTTCAGGAATGACAGTGTTGTCCTTGATTGTATTATTTGACGCTGTATCTAGTATGGACGATTGATGATCTCGCTTACGTATATAGAAGACTACGGTTCTTTGGTTCTTTTATGACAGAAGTTGTAGGTTTATGATATGGTTGTCTTGGAGATTTGATTAGCTTGGAATTATGTGATACTAGT
>ONZA01008577.1:0-13337 GCA_900322205.1 Kewa caespitosa
TGTTGAGAGCTATCTTATTGGAATTTCGCAAGTGTTGGATTTTCATTTGTTCACATGCAAGATCATCTGAAAGCTATTACAATGACAGGTCATCAATTAATATCCGTAAAAAAAACAATAATACAATTACGACGGTTATTTTACATTATCAAAATTCGATGTAAAATAAGAAGCTATCATGACGGTTATTGTGAAATATCTGTAGTAACAGTAGTCTATTACTACGGTTGTAATGATATAACTGACGTAAATTAGTAATAATATACTACGGTTGAATTAAAAAAACAGTAGTAAATATATATTTTACTAAGGTTTAAAAAACCGTCATAATTGTATTTTTATTACGACACCCATATGTACTACAGTTTTGGGATGGGACTGACCCGTAGTAATATGGGTGTTTCACCCGTAGTAGTATGCCTTTTCTGTAGTAGTGTAAGGACGTTCTTAGCCGTTACCCAATGTGCCATACTTGGACAAGCGTGGAACCTGCTGGTCATGCTCAAAGCACACGATACATCTAGTCTAGTACATATCATGGCATACATGATAAAACCTATTGCCGAAGCGAAAGGAATCTTACATTTTCTCTAACTCATCAGGAGTGGAAGGACTATCCTTCTTGCTTAGAGAAGTGCCATGAGTCATAGGTATGTTCCCTTTCTTGAAATCAGTCATGTTGAATCGATCAAGAATCTTTTCAATATAAGGTTCTTGACTCAATCCAATCAACCTATTAGATCTATCTCTATAGACCTTAATTCCAAGAATGTATTGAGCTTCTCTGAAGTCTTTCATGGAGAAACACCTTCCTAGCCAAGCCTTTACAGACTCCAGCATAGGAACACTGTTCCCTATGAGCAGTAGGTCATCCACATACACTACTAGGAAAACAACATTACTCCCACTAACCCTCTTGTATTCACAAGACACATCCACTTCCTCTAGATTGAGGAGACCAAACTCTTTCATCGCTTCATCAAAGCGAGAATTCCAACAACGAGATGCTTGCTTCAGACCATAAATGGGCTTCCGAAGCTTGCATACCTTCCTAGGGCAAGTTGGATCCACAAAACCTTATGGCTATGTCATATACACATTCTCTTTTAAATGTCCATTTAGAAAGGCAGTTTTGACATCCATTTCCTAAATCTCATAGTCGTAATATGCGGCTACGTCTAGGAGAATTCGAATAGACTTAAGCTTAGCTACAAGAGAATCCTATGGGGCGTGGACATAGTGGATCCCTTACCACAAGCCCCAAGACAACTGAATTATGCCATCGTCGTTGTTGATTACTTCACCAAGTGGATCAAATAAAGATCCGTAAAAAACATAATGCTCGCCAATGTGAAGAAGTTCAACCAAGAGAACATCCTCACATGCTTCGGCACCCCTCGGAGCATCATCTTTGACAACGGTCAACGATTCGATACACTAAAGCTCACTGACTAGCTAGAAGAGTACGGGGTGAAGCGAACTACACAGCTATAGCAAGACCCCATACGAACGGTCAGGTAGAATCAAGCAACAAGATCTTGGTAAATTGAAATAAAAAGAAACTTGATAAAGACAAGGGGCTATGGGAGACACTGTTCAACCTCGTCTATGGTTATGAAGCGGTACTCCCACTGGAACTAGCCAACAAAAGTTTAAGGGTCAAACACTTTGACCCCGAGACAAACAACGAGAGGCTGAAGAACAACCTCGACCTCCCCCCATAGGTACAAGGAGACTTGCTATTAAGGGTCAAGATCTACAAACAAAGGATGACAAGAGCTTTTAATCGAAGAGTGAAAGCAAGGAAGCTGAATGTGGGAGACCTTGTCTTAAGAACCATGGAGTCTGTGGGTAGACAGAACGAAGAAGGGAAGATGACACCCAACTGGGAAGGACCCTACAGGGTGACAAAACTTATAAACTTGAAGACTTATTGACTGTAGACCCCATAAGGGAGGAAGATATGCAAGCCATGGAATATCAACAACCTCAAGAAGTTCACCGTGTAGGATGTTGTCACATCACGGAGCCTCATTGGAGTAGGCACCCCGAAATAGCCTCGTCAAACTTTTGATTCCTAGACTTCTCTAGATGACGAAGTAGGCTTCCCCAAACAGCCTCCTATCCGTTTTGTAAGGCCTTCGGCCAAAAGGGTTAGGCTCCCCCAAACAACCTCCTATCCAATTTGTAAGGCCTTCGGCTGGAAGGGGTAAGCTCCCCCAAACCGCCTTCTAACAAATTTGTAAGGACTTTCGCCGAAAGGGGTTAGCTCCCCCAAGAAGCCAGGGATGAAGCTTTTATCGGCTCGCATGCATTTTGTCTACGTATGATGTGCAGGTTTTTTCTTAACATTGTTAGACGAAGCCCCACCCAGGGGGCAAAATAGCTAAGTCCAATACACGTCTAGACGAGGCCCCACCCCAAGGGAAAAAGAACTAAGTCTAATACACATTTTACACGAGACCCCACCCCGGGGGAAATGAATTAAGTCTAATACACGTTTTGACGAGACCCCACCCTGGGGCCAAATGAACTAAGTCTAATAAATTTTTAGACGAGACCACTCCCCCGGGGAAAATGAACCAACGCTAATACACGTTTAGACGAGACCCCACCCTAGGGGGCAAATAAACTAAGTCTAATACACATTTAGACGAGACCCCACCCTGGGGGAAAATGAATTAAGTCTAAAAAACGTTTAGACAAGACCCCACCCTAGGTGCAAATGAATTTGTCCAAGACACATTTAGACAAGACCCCACCCTGAGGGCAAAAAATAAAATCTCATCAAGTCTACAAAATGCAAGAATAGACCAAATTCAAAACAAAGAAGCAAAAAAGAAGTAGAGATGAGACCTTGTCCTGGGGGGCAGATATGAAACAACCTCATTCTCATTTATTGAAGTCTTTTTACAAAGGTTTCTACATAAAAAGAAAATAATACGCCAAGTTCTTCCTTGGAAGGGAGAACCCCCAAATTCTAGCAGAAGGAGCCCCGGACAAAGATGCAGGAAGAGTGCGAAGAGGCCGACAGGAAGACGGAGGAAGACAATGCGGAGGACGAGGATGTAATGCAATACACCAAGTCCTTCCCACTTGGAGGAATGGATTTTGAATGCACCCTCCACCACTGACGCCCAAGACCCCCCTCATAGATCTCGGCTCCAGTGAATTCTCTTGTGGCTGCACCACTCCTTCCCCCAAGAATGAGACACAACAACCAGGCGAGGCTGCCTCTCTCAGCTCCAAGAAGTGAATTTGGATGGGCGGTGACTATCCGAGGACAACATCATCTTCTAGCCCGCGAATGGAAAATGGATGAAAATCCAGCAATAACCCGTTCAGTGGTTCTTAGGATGAAGAATAGCTACCGACCCCGGACCGACCGACACCCCCTCGTAAGTTAAGGATGTTCACCATAGAAGACTGATGAGATCAGCAAATCGACCCCATAAAGTCCATGATCGTCAAAAAGTGCTAAAAATTGGATAAGCCAGAAGACGGGACCCCCAGGGTAATCATAGCCACTTAAAAAACCCATCTCACCATGGAGAAAAAGAGGAGAAAAGATGAAAGGGATAAAATATTGGAAAAGAGAAGACAAGTTTCCTATTCAGAGGAATTGAAAAAAGAAGAGGAAAGGTGAAAGAAGAAAATGACCCAAAGGCCTCCTTTTATAGGCAAAGCCAAGCACGGTCAACGGTTTAGATCATCCAAGGAAAAGAGGGGATATATGACACATGGCGTAACGCAAACCAAAAAGATAGGAAAATAGAAAAAAATCCGAAAAAGAAGGGAGCGTTTCCCAAGAAGATAAGGCACACAGGGAATATCTTGATCCGCAATCTTCCTTAAAAAACACCAAAAACTTGTTGATAGCCAAAAGTCCCACCCTCGGCGCAGCTGGAGGACGCATCGTCCCCAACGCATAGGTTGCGCAAGACGAAGGGCTTCCCCTCGTCTACACCCTTCCAACAAATTCGCCAAGCCTCGCTCAAGTAGGGCAATAGGATTGAGGACTACACCTCTTCTAACCTCTTCGGCACATCCACCCAGACTTCGTCTCACTCAACAGACATTACTTGACCAAGGTAGGCACAGAGAGAGATAAAGCACAAGCGTTAAGAAGAAAGACAACTTCCATTGAAAATAAAAACTTTGTTCACAATTCCTTACAAGACAAAGGCAAAACAGTTTCAACCTTCTTTAGGGTAAAGGAGAACGAGGAGAAGAAGCAGCTGCGACATCAAGAAGGACGACATCACATTCCTTAGGGGAAGAAGCCCCCTTGGAAGCACCCTCTGAAGGAGACATGGCCTCACCAGCATCAGGACCCTCGACCCCCGTACAGTAAGCAATCTCGGCGTGAGACCCAAGATTATCTTCAATGTCGTCTAGGAAATTGGTGTCAAAATCTGGAAGGTAAGAGACCGTGACCCTACAGTAGTGGTCCCGAGGGTCCTATCGCAGCTCCTTCCTGTAGGTCCCCTTGACAAACGAAAGGTCCTCCCTCGTCTAGGACACCAACATCACGACCCGTCTACCAGTAGGAACGAATAGCCCTTCTCGGAGTGGAAGATGGCCATGAAGGCCTCCCTAATACTCTCCAGGAACACCCTCTCAGAGGCAACAATACTATATTCCAGGCACATGGAGTTGGCCTTCTCCTTTTCCCTCTCAGCCTTTTCCTTGGCCAGTTCAACCTCAAGGGCCACAATCCTCTCCTTCCCCTCGGCCAGTTCCATTTCAATGGAGGCAAGCTTAGCATTTGTCTCAAACTTATCCTTCTCGAAGGAACCATAGCGCTAGGACAACTGGTCTCTCTCCTTTTCATCCTTCCCCCTGGATTTTTTAGCCCTTTATCCTAAACAGCCTCGTCCCACTCCTTCTCGGCATTTTGAGATGACGTCTCCATCCTGGCCATCTTGGTATAATGCTGAGACAAGAGCACCACCTACAAGAGAGAACAAACGAGTTAGTTCAAAATTTAGGAAGGGGCTCGACATTACAAAACAAATGCGTACCTCTATCGCCAGACGACGGCTCATATACTTGGCAACGCAAGGATAGTTCTCCAATTACCTCTTGTCCTTCTGAGTCATGACCTTCTCCAGAAAAGAAGCCGCCACCTTGTCCTTCTCATCCGGAATCCGGGGGATATACCGGGGGAGGAGACCCTTCGGTGGCAGATGTCCCCTCGGTGGAACCCTAATAGGATGGGGGGGACGAAGGGTTGACCATAGGTCTTTTTCCCTTGTCCTTGACGGCCCCCTACGGAGGGGTCGTGACACGAAGCCCCACCACAACCGCAGTTGGAATGTCCCTTTCGCGAGACCTCTCCAAGAGAACCTCAACCACATTCTTCAGCTCTTTCCCGATACCCGCCATTTTCTGAGGTTTCGGAACCAGAGCGCTAGTGGTCGTGGGGGAGGACGAGGAGGCAGTCACCCCCCTTTTCCACTTCATCCCAATGTCCCTCTTACCTTCGATTCTCTGCAAAAGAGCAAGAAGAGTGTTTAAACCTCAAAGCACAAAACAAAGAAAAATACGATAAACACAAGACTCACCGTTGTTGTCTCTGCGAGAATCATTTGGTTCTCGGCCACTATCCTGGCCTACATGTCATCCTGCAACGATGTCCCCGTCATGTCCGCACCCGCTGTGTTAGACATCAGAGACGCATGAGCAGTCTCTACTAAAACAAGATGAAACGGATTAGAAGACAATGACGAAGGGTAAGTCCAATAACAAATAAGGAAACAGACGATGAATACCCCAGTCATGGCATCATTGATCCCATGGTACACCAGAAACTCTTGATCCTCTACCCACCTTCTCTCATTGATCCATCGAAGGGGCATCTTTATCCAGATCTTCGTCAAGGCCTTACGAAGCCTCTTCTCGTAGCAAAAGAGTTCTAGGGCAACCACGTCTTCTGTCAAAGGAGACTAGCCCCGAGGAGGGATTCCACCAAGGGACTCCGTCCAGAAGATCATCCTCAATAGCCCCGGCATAATAATAATCGGAGACCCAACCCTCGTTCTTGGACGGCATGAGAGGCCCGAAAACATATTCGTGCCTTGACTCAAAGAAGAAGAGGATGTTCATGGTACGGTACGGCTTGGGACCGTTGGTCACAAGAGACCTTAGGCTGAGGGTGGGTTTTATTTTGTGTACATTACAAAAAATAGTGAAAAAGGTAAATATGTCCCGAAGTGTTGGGGAGGAGTTGCGCCGAAGCAACGTCTAGAGCCCTCAGGAGAGCGAGAGCAAAAGGGTGAAGGGGTAGTCGGAAGCTGAACCTACCCGAAAGTTTATGGAAGGCAAGGAAGCCATCGGGGGTGTCAACCATTGACCCTCTTCCAGCGCCAATAAGAAAGCCTTCAGGGACTCCGAACCCACGACAAGTGGAAATCGCAGTCTCCTTCGGATATCTTCCAACTACTAGGTGTTATGCTTGGATCCTCCTTCGGACGACATTCTCCTCTTCTATCTGTTTCGTCCTCCTCTTCTTCAAGGCCCTCATCATGTCAATCGAGATTGTGTAGGGTAGGAAGCAGGCTACGGTAACCATTTTGAGACCTAGAGTGCGACGAGCCCGCTTTAATTGGGGCAACAAAAAGGAAAAATTTCAAATTACTTATCGACAGGTGAAACTGGTTCCGGACTCTCGTCCAAGAAAAGGCTTTGCCCTTCAAGTGGCCTCGGCTTGACGAACTAGGCGGTCGGCGGGTCGATCTCATCCTCGATGATGTAGGGTACCCTCCGGGTTGTCTTCTTTGAACGAGCCATTCTCCTAGCTACGGTCTTTCTTCGGACATGCCGAGCCTGCACCGAAACCGCCGAGCTCGCTGGAGCCGAAGCACAATTATTGTTATTTCCATTATTAACACCATTACCTAAGTCTTTGCAGTTACTCGCTGATGACTTATTACTATAATCCCAAGGACGAGAGCGTTGAAGGCCAGACGAAGGGTCGGCCTTCCTTCCATAACCCTCTTCTGTGGGCTTCTCTACCTTGCGGAAGTTATTCACATCAATTTACCAGCCCAAATGATCCTGTGCCGGAAGAAGGACTTCCCGGTGAGCAATTTCGTTTGGCCGAGAGCTCTCGTCCCCATGGAGGAGCCGAAGCGCCTCCATGGTCCCCCTCAGGCACTCCAGACAATATTCAGGAGTCACCTCAATGAAAGCCCCAAGGACGGGGTCCCATTCAAAATTGTTGTTAAGGTACATATTTACAGAAGAGACAAAGATGCCTGGAAGAAGCGAAGTGGTAGCGGGAACCGGTGAGAGGCTTGACCCAAAACACGAGCAGAGTGCAGAGCTTCTCTCTCTCTATAAATTTCCTCTCTCTAAAACTAAGAAAATGGGGAGAGCAAAAGAAGGGAACAATGAGGGGGTCTCTTATATTTATAGAGGCAAGGGAAAAAGGAGGCGAAACATCGCATCGTATGAACAAAACATCGCGTCCGTTGGGGAACGTAACAAGACAAGTCCCCAAATACCGCCACATGTCATACATCCCTTGAGAGAATATTCCAAGGCAAAGGAAGATGAAGGAGCACAACCCCAAAATGAATGAAGACCTCTTGTCCATTCAGCTATTTTGTATCGGGCAAGCCCCCTCATCGAAGTTCTGGACCGTGCCAAATACGAGGGGCAAATGTTTGGTTTGTTTCGGCCTGGGCCCTTTCTCGGGCCATGGACTCCCTCATCCCATTATCTTATGCCTCGTCTAGGCCCCACGGCCGCTTTCCTCAGGTCAATCCCCCTCGTCGGCAAATAGGTCACTAAAGACACCCTTTTCGTACGGGTGTTCTAAGCTCCCCTCTCCTCTCGAGCTTTCGATTGTTGACCCTCGTCATCCTCTAGGGGCAGGATGAGACGGTCCCTAGAATAAGATTGTAGGGCCTCATCTCCCCCTTTAGGACGAAGGGTTCATAAGAGTGAGAGGGGTCATCGGCCAGACTCCCATTGGAGAGGAGACGAAGGGGCCTACGGCCGAGGGGTACCCTTCGTCCCCGTAGAAGATCGTCCATAGAAGGTTGGAACTTACAGAAGATTCAAGAAAATCCTAAACATGAAATATGGTGTGCGCGTGCTTTGACCTGTTGCGGCCTTCATGGCCCATTCCTTTGCTGGGCCCAAGGAAAGAATGTCCACGTGGCACCTCTCCAGTGAGCAAGCCGCAAACCTAACATCACCTGTGGAATGTCCATAAATAGGAGGCATGCACACCTTTCAAGGGTAAGAAAATAATAGATCAAGATCTAAACAACTGGTAAGCTTATTCACTTTCTCTCTCTAGAGCATTCAAATCTCTCCCCATTTTTAAGGAAGATTTGGCTACCCTAAAGAGCATTCTATTTCCCCCTTCCGGCAAATCCCCTTTTTAGAATCCCTTTTCACTAACGTGATCGTCGGAGCACCGTTCCCCAGATCACGCCGGGGCAGTTCATGTGCGTTTCTTGTGCAAGTAACCAATCTCCGGCGAGCCACATCAGCATCGGTTCTTATCTCAAGCAATCAAGGCTTTCCAACCCTTTGAGTATTCGAGGATCCACTCCCCATACCGCAAAATCACCGTAAACAATATATCTAAAATTAAAGAAATTAATATTGAATTATCATTTTCTCCAATTTTCGGATATAAATAGAAAATAAACGGGATAAAAATGTAGAAAACTCACAACTCCTCTCCTAAGAAGTGCTTTAGGAGGCGAGATCCTCAGGAGTCTGCCCTTGGTCGGGATGCTAGTTGGAATTTATTCTACGCAATTTTTTTTTTAACAATTTCGTGTTTAAAAGAGGTTTTTGTATTTTTTGGCTTAGGAAATTCATGAAAAAGGATCACAAAAATGCCTGAGCTTGGATAAATGATGCTTCTGGTTATTGGGAGTATTTTAGCAGAGGTTTAGGTTGTGAATGTTGTATTTAACCGTATGGTTAATGCATGGGTTTTGACTGGGGTGAAAAATTTAATGCACCTTGGCCCAACGAATACTAATCAATTTGCTGGGACACAAGGCGATTTTCCCTTTTATCGATCAACACCTAGCAAATATCATGTTATTCACTAGAAGTTGAACCGTGCATCGGGGTTGAAACTATTAGGGGAAGCTCAACAGACAGCGATATGAGAGAAATTTGTTGCGTGGCCCAGCGACTATGATGCTAATCACTATGAGCTTAACAATTTTGTCTGTAATCGCTGGGTGATCAGCGATTATTCTTGTAATCGTTGGCTTTTGATTTCTCTTATCCGTTACGTTTTTGCCTTTCCCTGGCTGGTAATCCTAGGGGAAACATCTAGAAACTTCAAGGGTGAGGTGAAATGACCATTTTTCCCTTTGACTTCGGTTGACTTGGGATTTTTTTGGGTTTTTATTATTTCGCAGTTTAAAAATATCTGGGAGCGGTACCGTGGACTATTTATCGTCATAGGGTCATTGGGGGACCCTATTTTGGTGTCAACACAGAGGCAAGGACCACTTTCTTCGCCTTGATGTCAATAGAGAACTTGTCGTTAGCCTTGAGAAGGGCGTCTCCCAGCTCCTTCGACTTCCTTTCCTCAGCTGCAATTTTCGCACTCTCGACCTCCAGCTCAGCCTTCAAAGCCTTTGAAAACTCCATCTCGTCCATAAAGGTTGTCTTCACATGAAAGAGGTCAGCCTCCACCGTCTTTGTCATCAAAATCCTCTTTCTCTTTCTCCAGCCGAGCCGTATGCCTCGTCACACCCTCCTGGACGAGGTCATTCAGCTTCTGCTAAAGAGAGTTGTAGCGTCGTTCAATCTCTTCCCTCTTTTGCTCAGCCTCGTTTATGGCCCTCTCTGCTTCTTCTAACAGAGATGAGAGATCAGCATAGTGCCGAGAGAGGGTGACACTCTGCAAAAGAAAAATAAGATTGTCAAACAAATAGGCATGACATGAACTCAGAAGAGACCAGAAGAAAAACGTACATCCATGGCCAATCGATGGGTCATGTACTCGACGCTGGCAGAGTGCGTCCTTATCCTTGCTCGCCATGCACTTAGACAGGATACAGGAAGCCACATCTCTCTCTAGAAATCTCTATTTCCCTCTCTAGAAGTTATGAAAATGAAAAGGATTGAATGAGGGGGGGGGTGCCCAGTATTTATAGGAGCGATAGTTTAAGTCCTCGCGGAGGAGCATGAAGGCCTCCATGATCCTCCCCATAAGCCCTAAGCGAGACTCTGGGATCACCTTGACGAAGGCCCCAAGGATGGGATCCCACTCCAAACCGTTGTTATTATACATATTTACAAGAGGACTAGGATACCTGAAAAGATGAGTCGCTGGCGAGTGTTGAGAAAGGGATCAATCTTCTAGCGGACGTGACAAAAGAAGTTTTCTCGCTCTAGAAATCTCTATTTGTCTCTTTAAAAGTTGTTACGGAAAGGAGCGAATGAGGGGGGCAGGTGCCCAGTATTTGTAGAGAAAAGGGAGGGGGTAGGCCAAAAGTCTCGTCGGTTAGACCACGTGTCTCGGAAAAGCCCCCCTTATTCCACCACGTGTCGTGCACCCAGATATGCAACTGCCCCGAGGCCTGGGCGGGAGGAAGGACGCGACCCCTTGGCTTCCCAAAGACACCACATCTCTTCGTCCAAAACCTTTCAGATCTAACAAGCACCTTCGTCGATACTTTTGAGCACGCCCAATCTGAAAGGTAAATGTTTGGTACGTTTCACCCTTGGCCTTATCTTGGCCCAAAGACCCTTTTCTTTTGGCCCAAAGACCTCTAACTAGTTCCCTTGGTTGGCTTGTGTCCATTGACAAGCACCTTTGTCGAAACTTGGAGCACGTTACTGTTACTTCAGAAGACGAAGAGCTCACTGCCACGCTAGAGCACGGGTACATAAGACAAAAAAAACAAAAACAAAATCAACTTATAGAGAGATGAAGTGGACTCAGGATTTTCAGGAAAAGAAACCTCGCACCCCTCAAGACGGCGAAAGGAGGTAGGCCCAACGGACGGTGACGCGAACTCGTCCCCGAGGTTATGAGGCCTCCCCCTCGCGGACCTATTAGGATGAACCGTTCCCTTCTGGACTATAGACTTCCTCTTCATTGAGTGCCGAACCTAGGCCGGAACCACCGAGCCCACCAAAACTGAAGATGACTTACCCCCCTTCGGAGGCCCCTCACCATAAGGAATATAAGGTTTCTTTGAAGGGGGTGGCGAAGTGCGTTTCGAGCTAGAAGTAGGTTTAGACTTTGACAAATGATTGAAGGGATTAGGGTTGCCATAAAGGGCCCTCCATTCTTGCCCGAATGACTCCAACTTCTTGGCATCTAGCTCAACCCCATCTTGGCCAAAAGCCTTCTGAGGGGGTTGGTTTATGATACCCCCACCCCTAGAGAGTTGGCCAGCTACCATCTCGTTCTCTACGGACTCAAAGATTTTAAAGAACTCGGCCTTTTGTTTTCGGATTTCCCCAGGTAATCCCTTTGCCCCCTGGCCGAGCTACCAGACGCATACTTCGAGGGTTGGCCAGACATAGTTCAAAAAAAAAAAAAAAAAAAAAAAAAAACTTCGGAATATGAAATGCAAAGAGAAGATGAGTAATTACCTGGAAGAACTAAAACTCTGAACGAAGGAGTTGAAGATTGGAAGCTGAAGTATTTGAAGATTATAAGGAAAAGTACTTGATGATTAAGCTCCAAGGAACTTGAATAAACAAAGACGAGGAATTTGAATTTCTGGGTTTTTTCTCTCTCTAAAGGGGGAAAGTTTCTCTCTCTAGAAATTACCTAAACAAGGAGGGGGTAAATGATAAAAGCTGGGCCTATTTACAGAAGGTCCACACGGTAAAATACGAGGGGCGTTGGGCGGATGTCACGTGTTGTGCTCAATTAATTCCCACCAGTCCGCTTGTCTCCTCATATGAACGACACACTAAAACACGTACCGAGGAACATTTTGGATCAGGGCAAACCTTGGAAGATGAAGTCTAACCTAATCCGAGAGGCAATTTTTCGGGCCCACTTTCCCAAACATTATTTTGACCGTTGACCTAAGCCCATTCATGGGGCATTTTTATCAATTCACAGCTCGCCGAGAGAAAGCACGAGATATCGTCCCTTCCCAAGGGGGATCATGACCCCCCACGGCGAAGGAAGGATGCCTAGAACACCCTTTTCTCATTTGCTCGTCATGAGTGGGCATTTCCACAAGAGGAAGGAGGCGCTAGGGCAAGCAAGTGGAGCGCCGCCTCCCTACCGGAAAAATCTCGAACCCTAGCCAAGGTTTTGTCGATCAAGGGTCCTATAAAAGGGACCTACACACATTCCAAAAAGGTACATAGAAATTATTCTCTCATTAATTACGCATTCATTGCACTTCTCTCTCGACACTTATTTCTCGAGAGCTCGGGTACGAAGTACTTTCCTATGCTTTCTATTTACCCCTCGGCCTCTCACTTGGTCGAGAACCTGATCAGTTATCCCGAACTGACTTTTGCATCGGAAGAACAATCCGTAGACCTCGCAAGGGGCAGTTCACCTCTTCTATTTTGCAGGTCACCTCGAATCTACAGAAAGAGACCTCAGATACCCTACTTCCTTAAGCAAGTCGATGGCAATTCGACCCTTTGAGTTTCAAGGACCACTCCAACCCTCAGAAAAACCCCAAAACACAAAGTGGTGGCCCTAAAAACACCCCATTTGCGCCATTTAGCACTCTAAAAATAACAAGTAACAAATCCCAAAAAACAGGCACCACTTCCAAAGGGGGATGCATGCCTTTAAACTTCCGGCATTTCCCACGGGAGAGCCGTGCCCCCTACAGTGGCAACTCTGTTGGGGTCAAACTTAAGAAGGTGAAACTCGAAATTGATTTAGGAAATATACATAAAATAATGTGGTTCAAATTTTGATCATCAGTACATGTACTTCATGCGTACGCGCAAATAAAGCAACTCATAATCAACCTTTAGGACACAAGTTCAACACATGGAGTATCCACTCGATACTCCATGTAACTCGTAAACGACTCTCCAATCATGAAATCTTTTTCTGTAGGAGCCACGAAATGAGGCGCGCGTACCTCCCATGAAATAAGGTGCATGTACGGGGGTAAAATTGTCACTTTCTGTAATGTGCTAAATGGCACAATTGGGTTCTTGGAGTCGCCACCTTATTTTAGAAAAAAAAAAAAACATTTTTTGACTCCTTTAGTCTTTAGACAAAAGTTCGAGTTCCGGGGCAATGGTACAAATCAGATGTGGATTGCATCCAATTTGACTGTTCTTACGAATGACCACAACTTGCGAATTAGAACTTTTGTACTTTGATTAAGGTCCAAAAGTGAATT
>ONZA01008579.1:7306-17363 GCA_900322205.1 Kewa caespitosa
GGCCAATTTTACAATGAATCTGTGCGTAGATACGTAGAGCATTACATGTTCTTATTTCTATTTATAAAAAGAAAAAGTTTAAACTATAGTCGGAAGTTTGTCATAATATTTTTGACTTTGTTGATATAACCAGAAACTGAATAAGTATATAATTAAAGTGTAAACATTGTGACCATCAATAGTGCTTCTATAAGTGAGATTATTGAACCATAAATTATTAGGGCTTTTTTGAGAAAATTAAAATGGTGGCAAATTCGTTGTATCTGTGAGATAGATAAAAGGAAGGAGACAGAAGAGCAAATCATTGTCCCACGCTAGCTAATGAGTTTTCCACTAGTAGGAACTCTATAAGTGGAGGCTTGTGGTGGGTAATAATCAATTATGGGCTGTGAGCAAAGCTATTCGCTTCGCTCATTTGGACTTGAGAATAACAAGCCCTACAGTTGAGCTTCATGTAGTACAACCGGTTCTCTGGATCAAGGTTTTACCCGGGTTTGAGTAATACTAGCTGGTTTGTACGAATTTTGAGCCAAATCAAATCAAATTCACGAACCGAATCGAATCGAATCGAAATCACGAACCAAATCGAATTGGTTTGTTAAGCGGGTTGAATCGAACTGATTTGCGAATCTTGAAAATCTAAAACCATATTCGTACCGGGTACCAATGAACCGAATTTGATTCGAATCAAAATTACTTCCGAATCGAATCGAATCAAAACCCGAATCGGGCCGAATTGAATTGGAGCCAATTCGAACCGCTCAACAGCTCTTGTCTCACCCATCTCTTGATGTTCAACCCCACTCGGGTTATGCGTCAATATGGAGTAGCCCAACATATCCCTAGGAGATATACTATTGTCCAACCCGATGTGAAATTGAGTGTTAGGCAATTGGAAATTCAGGGTAACTATTGGAATGAACGTTCGCGTTGGGTAGTTCCAAGTAAGACTTTGTCTCCATTCGTGACGGGGCATTACCATTCATGGATGATCTTCGACGACCTGAATAAGCGTAAGGAGTCTCGGGAAAATGAGAGACAAGGGTTGAAGAAGCAAGCGCCTCCACCTAGCCAACACAAGAAGAACACCACCGAAGAATAAGGTGAAAGTGAAGCCCCTGGCTTCGAAGGTTCATCACGTTGACAAGGCGCCTCCCAAGAGGTGGAAGAAGACGCAGTCAGCTTGGCGTTGCAAAGATGAGGCGAGCACGAGCGCGGCTCCCCCTAAGGATCGTTTCCCCCCCAAAGAGAAGGAGGAGTAGAGCGTAGGTCCTAGGATTTTTGAATGATGTACTTTTTTGATTCCCACTTTAGGATTTGTTTTTGCCATCTTAAAATACTTGTAGTTGGACTCTTGAATCTATGAATCAATAAAAATTAATCTCATATTATCTCTTTTTTGTTTGTTGTTTCAATCTTATATCAAACCCTGCATCGCTTTACTGTTTTTTGTACTTATTGAACCATAATGCTTTCTATTATGCATTATGTTTGGAACGCAAAGGCTGGTANNNAACGATTTCTAGAAAAATCATTGGAGTGCCAGCGAATATGTTGATATTCGCTGGCTTCAGCCCAGTTTCTTCCTCATTTTTTGCGTATTGTTTCGTTTCCTTTTCCATTTATTCCACAATATTTTTTGGAAATAAAAGAATGTCTTTTTCCAGAAAATAAATTTATTAAGATTTAAATAAATATTAAAAACCTTAATAAATTATGTCATTTATGCTCTATGATCAACTTTTATAAATTTTGAAAAAAGAATGTCTTTTCAAGATTATGTGGATATTTTTTGGATTGGTTCAAACTATGTTTGATAATTTGAGGCCAAAAGAGCAAAGCCCAATCAGTTTCTACTATGGACATAGCCCAAAGCATACTAAGGACTTTGAATTTCACACTATGAGCATAGTGTTCAGCATAGTAAACGCTAGGAATCATGTACTATGGGCATAGTGTAAAGCCTAGTGCATTATGCCCAGGTGTTATTATTTTTTTGAATGGGAAGTGTCAATTGTTTGAATGAGCCGGGCCCTTGCGGGTTACCAACGTATTGGAAATTAGGCCAAACGTAGTTCAAGCAAAGCAATTTAAATAATGTTGATTGATTTTTAGGATTTAGGCCAGGCCCTTGCGGGTTACCCACATAGCCGAATAGGAATCAGGCCAAACGTAGTTCGAAATGATAAAGGGTTTTGTTTTTTTTATTTTTAACTTTTTTTTTGTTTGAGTAATTTTTTCTTGGATAATATATGGGCATTATACGATTAATAAACTTGGGAATTATGCGTAAAATTTTTTCAATTGGTCCAAATTGGTTAGTTGAGAGACTTCTATTCCATCTAGATCCATGAGTAAGACTGCTCCTCTGGACAGGACTTTCTTGATTATGTACGGTCTCGACCAATTGGGGCTAAATTTACCTTGTGGGTCTCGTATAGGTTCTAGGTTTTCTTTCAAAACCAAGTCCCCTTCTTTTAAAGATCGTGGTCGTACCTTTTTATTGATGGCACGAGCCACTCTTCTTTGATACATCTTAACATTGTGTAGGGCGTTCAGGCGCCTTTCATCTAGCAAGATTTAATGTTCGTATTTTTCTTTTACCCCATCGGCCTCGGGAATGTCATTTTCTAAGACTACCCTAAGGCAAGGTATCTCAACCTCGATGGAAAGGACTGCCTCTATGCCATAAACGAGTGAATAAGTGGTAACGCCTCTGGATGTCCGCATGGTACTCCTATATCCCCATAATGCAAACGAAAGTTTGCTAGGCCAATCTTTATAGGTTTCACTCATCTTCTGAAGAATGGACTTGATGTTCTTATGGGCGGCCTCGACAGCGCCATTGGTTTGTGGCCTATGAGGCGATGACCTACGATGTTGTATCTTGTATTGTTGCAAGAGGTCAGCAGTTTCCTTTTTGAGGTGGGACCTAGGATCACGAATTATCTCATGTGGGACTCCATATCAACAGATTATATTATATTTGATGAACTTTGCAACTTTTTTGGAAGTTAATTTCGAGTAGGATGCTGCTTCGACCCATTTTGTGAAATAGTCAATGGCAACAAGGATGTACTCATGTCCGCATGTGCTCGTGGGGCTTGTTTTACCAATAATGTCGATTCCCCAAGTGGAGAAAGGCAATTGGGAAGTCAAACCATAAAGCGTTGAAGGCGGCATGTGTTGTAAATTTGCATGATTTTGGCATTGCGTGCATCTTTCCACATATTGGCTACATTCCTTTCCCATCATTGCCTTATTATTTTCTTCGCGAGCATGCGCTCGTTCATGTGCGGGCCACATACTCCTTCATGCACTTCACCCATTATTTGTTTCACCTGCTCTTCATCATTGCAAAGAAGGCTAACTCCATATGGGGTTTTCTTGTATACTATGTCTTTGTATACCACAAATTGTGTAGCGAGAAGGCGAATGGCCCTTTGTGCCCGCATGTCATCACACCCAGGGGTACACTCTTCGCTCAGTTTGTAATTGAGGATGTCGGTATGCCATGGAACTTTCTCTGAAGTGTCCACTTCTAAGGTGTAGTGTTGAGCAAGTTCTTCCCTCTTTTTGATGTATACGGGCATCATCTTGATTTTTGGAGGGATAGTGATCATAGATGTTGATGGTGTCGAGCACGGTTCTCCTAGAGTTATCGTAGGCTCGTAAGCCCTGCAACGTTTGTGCGAGGTCATATCGGATGCCTAGTCATTTTATGATTGTAAGTAGGCATACATTGGGAACGTGATGTTGGTTAAATGTTACCACAAGATATAGTGCCTTAATGTAGTTTCGACCTTCTTCAGGTAGGTCCTCGTCCCAAGACATGATCGTGGTGGTCGATCTTTCCTCCATCAGAAGATTATAAGCTTTGAGGGAGAAGTTTTGGGTGAGATGTTTATTTTGTTGAGTTCGGCAAGGAGTGCTTCCTTATGCTCTAGAGACGATGCTAAAAGTTGCCAAACAGTAACGTCGTCTTTCATTCTTTTGAGTTGTTTTAAGAAAGTTTTATCGAGTGATTCTTGTGCCACTACCTCATTGCCCTTATCAACCGGGTTATCGTTGGTCTCGGATGGACCATCTTTCCTCCCGTAAAATCTTACCAACCTAGTCAGATTGTCGACTTCGTCCTCCCAAACCTTGTGTTCGGAAAGCCATGCATCGTCATAAATTTTATCGCACTTTTGGGATGCGTCCCATGCATCCTCTTCATGGCTGTCCCATATACCATTAATGGTTAAATGGCCATGTGGTGATATGGGTTCGATAAGTAAAGTGGGATTGAAGCCTAGGTCATCTTTGATTGTAGGGAAAATATACTCCTCGTGAGATGCGAGGGGATTTTTATTGTTGTTCGGGGCACTTGCTGCCTTACGTAATGGTAAGGTGCCATTATCAATAAGGTCTTGGACCGCGTGTCTTAAAGTCCAAAACTTACCGGTCTCATGGCCCTTGCCACGGTGATACTTGCAATATTTTGACGTATCGTAGCTCTTGGACCTTTTGTCCTCTAGGACATCAGGAGTGTGCCCAATTGGCTGTAAATAATTCTTTTTGATGAAACGCTCGAGAGCTTGGGTGAGAGTCATGACCAATGGGGCAAAGGCTCATCGCTCTTGGCGTTGAGGAGCGCCCTCGTTGACGACGTTGACCTCGTTCACTTTTGCGGTATTGTTCCACTTGGTGGTGCTATTATTATTGTTGCACTAATCCATTTCGCTTCCAAATTGAGAAGCTCATCCTCTATTTCCAGTCCCACCTCCGTAAGTTGGAGGAAGTTGCTTAGGGGTTGGAAAATAAGGTTTTCTTAAACTCGGGCCTTAAATTTTGTATAATGGTACGCACCTGGTCTCTTTCTGAGGGCCTATTCACCATGTGGACAGCACTCTCTCGCCACCTTGTGACGAAGGTCATAAAAGCCTCATTTGTAAGGTGCTTCGTGGCTTCTAGTTCCCTCATAGTAACAAGAAGCTCGGTATTGTACGAATACTGAGCTAGGAACTCTCGCCTCATATCCTCCCATGTGTTGACTCGTTTAGTGCCGAGTCCATAATGCCAACTAGAGGCAGGTCCATCGAAGGACATTAGGAAGATGTGTGGAAATAGCTCCTTTTTGATACCCTTTAGAGTGAGCGTAGTGGCAAAAGCCCTAAGATGGGTCCTAGGGTTGTTAGTGCTCTTGAATTTGGTTAGGTCTAAAAGGACCGTCTTATCAGGTAAAGTGCCCGTTAGGTTAGGGGCCATCCCCTCGATGTCATGGTACTGGTTGAAAAGCATATTGTGTTTCAGGACAGTCTCAAACTTTTTCAGTTCACCCTTGATTGGGTCAACTTCCTCAGCTTTCTTGGTTTCTAGTTGGTCCACATTTTCAGCTAGGTTCTGAATGAAAACGGCAAGATCCAAGAGGGTAGGTGTGTTGGTCACTTCGAATGTGAGTTGACGTACGAATGGTGGAGGTGGTGACTTGGGTTCGGAAGAACGGAACGGAGTCGAGAACGAAGGTGGTGGAGGCGATGTCCTATGAAGTCGATTGTTTGTGCCGCGAGTCCAACGAATGGTTCTTTCCCTAGAGTTAATTTGGGAGCTAAGTTAGAAAGGTGAAAAGAAGAAAGTCCCAAAAGAAAAGGATAAATCCTAAACTTCTAAAGGGAAAAATGAACCGTAAAGCCCCCCGATTTACGGTTCGATCAAAATGCAATGCAAATATGTAATGCACATGTCAAGCATGCAAATGCAGTATTCTCTTCTATGTGCACACCTATACAAATGGTCTAGTTCTCTAAAAGGTTAAAAATGACGGGTTACGGAAAATAAAAGCTCCCACGACATACGGGGTGCTTGTAACGTTATGGAGTGCATAAGCGCCATAAATTACCATTTCTGCTTCCATTGAATAGATGAAAGAAAATATTGTGAGTAAAGAGTCATTACGATATGCATGGAGAATCTAATGGACCCTCCATGTAACCGAAATCGTCCCCTTTGGGATTGATCATGGGTTACTTAGTGTGCGTACGCATGATACTACATGAAACACGATGCATTTTTTGAATTATATTGATTTACTTTTTTTTTTTCCTAACTCATTTTGAGTTTCACCCTCTTAAAATTAAGTCTCCAGTGGATTCGCCACTATAGGGGCCACGGCTCTCCCGCTCGGCGTGGGCCGAGGCGGAAGTTGAATAAGGCGCGCGTACCCCCCACGGGATAAGGTGCGTGTATGGGGGTAAAAATCGTCAAATTTTGTGATGTGCGAAATGACGCAATTGGGGTGCTTCGAGTCGCGGCCTTATTTTAGGAAATTAAGGAAACCGTCTTTTGACTCCTTTTAGTCTTATGACCAAAGTTCGAGTGGGGCAATGGTACAAATCGGATGTGGAATGCATCCAATTTGCCCGTTCTTAGGAACAACCACTACTTACGAGTTATAACTTTTGTAATTCGATTTGGTTCCAAAAGTGAATTAATCCTAAATGTTTTCTAAGTCATTTCATCATTCATTATTTAGGTAATCACTTTTTAGCATGCATTGTTCATTAGTCCATCATTGTAGGGGCCACGGCCCTCCCTCTCCCAGTCAAGGAGAGGTAGAAGTTTAATAAGGCGCGCGTACTCCCCACAACATAAGGCTGCTTGTATGGCGGTATAGTTGTCATTTTTTATATGTGCAAAATGGCAGAAATGGGTTGCTTGGAGTCGCCACTTTATTTTAGGGAAATAAGACCACCGTCTTTTGACTCCTTTATTCTTTAACCAACGTCCAGATTCAGGGGCAATGGTACAAATTAGATGTGGAATGCATCCAATTTGCCCGTTCTTACAAATGGCCACTACTTGCGAATTAGAACTTTTGTAATTCGATTTGGTTCCAAAAGTGAATTATGCCAAGTTTGCTTTTTTCATTTATGATTTTCAGCGGATGCATTTCACTAATGATTGCCTTTCGTTCGTCCTTGCAGATGAACCCAGAGGAGACTAAGGTGACTCTGAAGGTCGTCTCCGCCGTGAAGAAGCATATCCGGCGGGTCTTCACTTTGACCTACGCTTCTCGTACTCAGGCGAGAGAGGTACATTCGTATGCTCTTCCTTTTTTATTTTTGCCAGCATTATACTCCCTTGTGGCTAACTTTACCAATTTATCCTTGCAGGCGGTTGTCCAGCCTCAGCAGCTGCCACCGGTAAGGGCACCGAAGCCTCAGGAGGGTCGGTCATAGCACAAAGGCGGTCATGCCTCCCAGGCTCAGGTTCAAGCCGTTCGACCCATACGGCCAGGGTCGTGGGAGCAGTTCTCGCTTGTAGCCCTGAGCACAGGAGCAGGCTAGGGATCGAAAGTCCATGGGTGGCTGCGATGTGGACTCGCTCGTCATTCCCAGCAGCCAACAAATGGCGGACTTGAACGCCATCTTGGATGTGCAGCAGGGTCAGACAAAGGAGGGCCTTCCCGCAAGAGGCGTGCCTGCTCGACGCTCCTTGGCCGCGATTAGTAGGCCGTTCTATGTAGATAGCGATTTCCCAAGGGCCACTTGAACTCTCTCTGTTTTTGAAAAAAGGTTTTATTGTTAATGAAATTTTATTTTTTGAAAATTGTTTGACATGCAGACGTATATACATGAAAACGATATAAAAGAATAATGATTTGTACACATATACAAATAAAGAATGAAAATGAATAGAATTAAAATAAGAAGATAGGATAAGATTGTATGTACACATTGTAACAAAAGATTCCCATGGACATGCTTATGTACAAAAGAATAAAAATGGATAAAAGTATGAAGGAGGTAATGAGGATGTATTTACATGGGGGGTTAAAAGATGGAAAGCTAAAATGGAAAGAAATTAAGTCCTAAACCGAATTAACTCAACGTGAGTGAATGATCACTTAAATGTGATGTTTGACGGCTAGCGAATATGACAAAATCATCCCTAGGCCAGTGAATATAGAGGGAATTGCTGGGTGCCCATCAGTTACGTCCAATATCATCAGGCCACCCAACGAATATTATGGTATTCGTTGGGTTGAGCCCCAGGCCTGATGCTTCGTGTTCCTTTTTGAGAGCGTTTCTGCATGTGGAGCTATAAAATGGTGGCATTACAGGGATGAATACGGCACCTGAACCACGAAATTCTCAAACTTCTCCATTTCATAAATCTTTTAAGCTTAAAATCATCCCAAACTTATGGCCAATCTCTTCGGAAAGTCTTTTGATGCATGGATGAACTCCATGTCCATGGAGGAACGTCAACGTTTAAGCATCTTCAACCTTGCTATCTTCTTCACCCTCAAACAAGTGAAGCTTGTTTGCGTTCTCCTAAAGGCGTTCGTCAAGTTTTGGATGCCCGACCTTCATATCTTTTGCCTTAGAGGGACCAAGGAATTGTGTCCTCTTGTAGAGGAATTTCCTACGATTTTAGTCATTCCCCCAGGCATCAACATGGCGCTTCCTGTGTTGGGTGACAACTTCGAATCCCTATATGAGGATTACCTTGACCGTGACCACGAGAAGGCTAGAGATATTCTTGACGGGGATCACTTCAACTTGCTCAAAGTGATCGAACATTTCTCTCTTACTGCCTTGGAGAATGATAGTAGAGCGAGGATGTTCTGCCGACAGGCACTTGTTTTGTGTCTCCTATGCCGCTTCCTTTTCATGTATAGTGGTAAGATTGCCCGTGCTTTTCTTCTACACTTCATCAAGATGATGGAGGAAGGGTGTATTCATATGGCCCTTGTCATGGGGGAAACACTCGCTTGCTTGGATCGCTTGGTGCATGAAGAGGATGGCAACTTCTCGGGAAGTCCTTTGCTTCTCGAAGTGAGTCTTAATGCCTCTTTATTTTCTTTAAACATGCTTGTATTTTTTTTTCCTTTTGCATAATTATTGATTCTCTTTTTCTTTTGTCCTCATAGATTTGGCTCTTAGAGCACCTTCGGTTAGTGAAGAAACTGGATGCTCTTATTGCCTATACGCCCAAGCAATTCCCGTCTCGCCAACGCTTATACGGGGTGAAGGCTCTCGGTGAATGGATGATTTACTTGGGAGGGAACCCGACCGTCCATTGGAGCATCCCGTGGTGGTACCTTACCACTATGGTTGGATGCATGGAGGATGTACCTCATAGCCGGGTGGTAAGTGTTACCCATCTCTTGACGTTTTACCCCACTCGGGTTATGCGTCAATATGAACTAGCCCAACACATTCCTAGGAAAGACACAATTGTCCAACCTGAGGTAAAGTTGAGTGTTAGACAATTAGATATTTGGGGTAAATATTGGAAAGAGCATCCGCGTTGGGTAGTTCCCCGTAAGACTTTGTCTCCATTCGTGACGGGGCATTAATTTTCATGGATGATCTTCGGCGACCCAAATAAGCTTAAGGCGTCTCGTGAGAATGAGTGACAAGGGCTGAAAAAGCAAGCGCCTCCACCTAGCCAACCCAAAAAGAAAAATCTTCCACCACCGAAGAAGAAGGCGAAGGCTAAGTCCCTGGTTTTGAAGGTTCGTCCCGCGGGTGAGGTGCCTCCAAAGAGGAGGAAGAAGACGCACTTGGTTTGGTGTCGCAAGGATGAGGCGAGCACGAGCGCGGCTCCCCCGAAGGACCGTCGTTCTTCCAAGGTGAAGGAAGAGTACAGCATAGGTCCTTAGGATTTTGAATGATGTACTTTTTTATATTCCCACTCTAGGAATAGTTTTGTCATTTTGAAACCCTTGTAATAGACTTATGAATCAAATAAAAGAATCTTTTATCATCTTTGTTTGTACTTGTTTTGATTTTGCATCAATATTTGCATTGCTTTTGTACTTTTTGAACTAGAATGTATTCTGTTTTGCATTCTGTTTAGGACGCAAAGGCTGGTACCCAGCAAACTTCAGAAAATTCGTTAGGGGGCCAGTGATTTTGGGCTAAATCGTTGGGCACCCAGCGAATTTGCACAAATTCACTGGGTTGGTGTCTTTTTATTTCTGCGTATTGTCTTTCTTTTTTCCTTTCCATTTAATCCATAATATTTTTTGAAAATAAAAGAATGTCTTTTCCCATAAAATAAAATT
>ONZA01008579.1:102592-115842 GCA_900322205.1 Kewa caespitosa
TATAGCATTCCTGTGCGACCTTCGAGTCTCCTCGGATTACTTGAACCCCTGTACTGCTGGGAAATTTCACGCACTGATGGTATGTTGAAGGTACTGCTCCCAGGTTGTGTATCAATGGCCTACCGAGTAGCACATTATAAGGAGACAGGTTGTCAATTATGGAAAATTTTTCATAGGAGTGCACTCCCTGCACGCTGGTTGGTAGGAAGATATGGCCAAGAGTCTGCTTGGTCTCACCACTGAATCCAACTAGAGTTACTGAACTCTTAATGACATCCTTGTCTTCAATTCCCATTTCTTTTAGAGTGCCAGTCATGATCAGGTTTACTGAACTTCCATTGTCGACCAGGATCCTGTGTACCTTTGCACATCCTACTTGCATGACATTCTAGAGAGAGAAACTTCCCCCTTTAGAGAGAGAAAAAAATCCAAAAATTCAAACTCTTCGCCTTTGTTTATTCAAGTACTTCGGAGCTTAACCTTCATATACTTCTCCTTCTATTCTTCAAATGCTTCGGCTTCTAATCTTCAACTCCTTTATTTAGAGTTTTAGCTCTTCCAGGTAATTTCTCACCCTATCTTTGCGTTTCATATTCCGAAGTCCTTTTTTTTCAATTACGTGTGGCCAACCCTCGAAGTCCGCGTCTTGTAGCTCAGCCGGGGGCAGAGAGATTTCTTGGGGGAAATTCAAAACGGAAGGCTGGGTACTTTAGAGTCTTAGAGTCCGTAGAGAATGAGCTGGTAGTTGGCCACCTCGCTAGGGGTGGGAGTATCATAGATCAGCCTCCTCACAAGGCTTTTGGTCAGGATGGGGTTGAGCTGGATGCCGAGAAGTTGGAGTCGTTCGGGCAAGAATGGAAGGCCATTTATGGCAACCCTAATCCCTTCAATCATTTGTCAAAGTCAAAATCCACTTTGAGCCCGAAACGCACTTCGCCACCCCCTTCAAAGAGGTCAGACACCCCTTATAGTGAATGGCCTCCGAAGGGGGGTAAGTCGCCTTCAGTTCCGGTGGGCTCGGCGGTTCCAGGGTAGGCTCGGCAATCAGTGAATAGGAAATATGTAGCCCAGAAGGGAATGGTTCATCCTAAGAGGTCCGCAAGGGAGTGGCCTCATGACCTCGGGAACAAGTTCGCGCCGTCGTCCACTGCGCCTACCTCCCCCCGCTCTCGTGAGAGGCGAGGGGTTGGTTTTCCTCAAAATCCAACGTGCACTTTGTCTCCCGGTAAGTTGATTTTATTGTTGTTTTTGTTGTCTTATGTACCCGGGCTCCAGGCTGGAAGTGAACTCTTCGTCTTTCGGAGTAATAGTAGTGTGCCGACCTCCAGACCTTGTAGATCCTTGGGTGGTGATGGCTACAACAGTATTGGATTCAGATCCTTCGAGGAAGAATAGGAGGTCTGCAGAGGATATAAGGTGTTGTTGGATCAACAGGGATAATGAGGTGGCGTTGACGATGGGGATGTTCGGCTCGTCGGCCAATATAAAGTTAGTGAGGTCGGAGACGAGTAGCAGAGTGATGAGGCCATCGTCGTCTTGCATTACATCAAGTAAACTGATGAGTGAGGCAGGATTTTGGCTGCCTCTACACCCCTTCACCCTTTCTCTCTTGCAGGACTACGGCCTTTCCCCCTACCAGTTGGCTCCGAACGGCTGCATGATGATCACATACTTCATCGCAGACTGTAAAGTCCATGGCGTAACACCAACCATAGGACTATGGATTGCCATCATGAAGGCCATTACTCCAAGCAATACTGGCGAGATGTTTTTCCACTTTACAGAAAAACCCGAATACGTTGTGGGTCCTCCTCGTTCTAGTTCGAATCGTGGCTGGAAGGATAACATCTTCTTTCTTCAGGGTTTGAAAGACAAAGTGACGAGGGGCATCTCGGCGTGGAACTCGGCCAAGTCAACAAGTTCGTCCTTCGAGGCTATAAGGGCTCGTCCTTCTAAAGCCGACCTCGACGCCTAAAAGTTCTTTTGGTGGGAGGTCAAGAGCAGCATGCATGAGTCAAAGACCTAGACGAAGATTCCCCTGCACTAGCAATCGTAGCAGAGGTGGTTGGAGGACGAGGACTTCCTCGTCTTCATTGGGGTCAGCCAGAAGTGGAGCCTGGGTACTCTTGGTGGCTTGTCTTGTTTAACTTGTGATTCCACGCTGGTTTTCTGACTTACTGGTCCTTTCTTTTGCAAAAGAGGTGACAGAGACCCTCAGGAGAGCCGGGAGAGCAAATACATCCAGGGGAAGACCTCTACCGCCGAGTTCCACGTAAGGATGGGTGAGGACCTGAAGCTCATGGCGAAAGAACTCCTCGATTCTGTAAGTGCTTGCAATTCTTGTTTTCGTCTGCTACTTTGTCAGATACTGACTTATCTTCTTCTTTGCACTCCATCCCGGTCGGAGTGCCCAAGAAGAAGAAGGCCTCTGTGTCGGCTGAGGGCAAGAGGTCGAGGGCCGGTTCCTCCGACCCCGCCCCCATCCTCAAATCCGATGAGGTGGAGGATACAGTGGGTGATTTGCTGGGAACCCCCACAAAGAATCCGTGCTCCGAGACGAAGGAGAGAAGCTTGTCGACTGGGGGAGCTGCAGAGAGGGTCCTCTTTCTGCTGAAGAGAGGGGCAAAGGCAAGGTCACTGAGGAGCAGAAATTGGAGAACTACACCAAGGCTAACTTCGTGGCCGAGGTGGAAATCCCGAACAGGGTGCGTCAGCCCTTCCCGACGTTCTTCTGGCAAAGTAGGGAAAGACGAAGGTGGTGAACTACGCCATACAGAACTTCATACCCATCGAGGATGTTGCCGCCATGGGGATAAACGTGGAGTTGACTCGGACCGTCTCGCTGAAGTCGGCCCACCAGGTATAGAGTTCGTCTTCTATCGCTCTTTTTTATTCTGCCGTTTCTTTACTAATGTTAGTTTTTTTGCAGGTCTACCTCTCCATGGCCTACTACTACTCGGTGAACAGCGATCTCCGAGCATAGTTGAAGAACGCCGAGGGTCGCCTGGATGCCCAGGAAAAGTTGCTCAAGAAGGCATGTGAGGAGGCCGCAACCACCGAGAAGAAGGCTCAAGAGGAGGAGATTGCCCAGCTGGGGATTTGCCTGGAGAAGGCCAAGGTCGAGGCCAAGACAAATCTGGAGAAGGCCGAGGCTGAGGCTAAGGCAAATCTGGAGAAGGTCGAGGCTGCTAAGGCTGACGTCTCCAATAAGGTGGCTGAGGTGGAGTCCCTCTGATAAGAGGTGAAGGAGGTGGCTCGGAGGAGGGAGATCCAACTGTAAGAGGCCTACGAGGAGGTCTTGGGTTCGGTTACTGGCTTCATGGCAGTTAGGGGTACCCTGGTGGTGAACCAAGTCAAGGACGCCCAAGGTCCCAAGGCTTCCTAGGAGATGAGGGTCAAGTTGGAGAAGATCCTGGCCTATAACCCGAGGCAAAAGTTTGGCTCTTTCCCCTTCGCCGGTTCAGCCGACGTCGTCAACACTGCCTCTCGTCGCCCTGGTGGGAATGGCTTCATGATGCATCTTACCAACTAGTGTAAAGAGGCTCCTCCGACGGAGTCATCAGCGGCCGAGGATCATGAGGCCGAGCTGTAGGGCCGTCCGAGGTTTTCCAAGTGGGCCTCTCACTAAATAGGAACATGATAATTTGTTGGCCTAACATGGTAATGAGTTGGTCTTACATGATAATGTGTTGGCCTGCTCATCTTCCTTGTGATCTCTGAGATTTTTCTTCATTAGGGGAAAACATGGTAATGGGCAGGCTGAAGTATTTTCTAAGTGGTCTCCTGGAGCTTGGTGGGTCACCTACGTGGTAATGCATAGGTCGCCTTTTTGGGTTTTTCTCGGCCCTTTCCTTTTTGTGCCTCTCGGCTATAATCTCTTGGGTTTTTCTTGTTTTGTAACTTAAGTTACTTTTTGTAATTTGTAACCAAGGAATTTTGCCTCATTCTAATGGAAAGGTCCCTCTCTCTTTGTTAGTCGAGCTTGTTTTCCTTTCATGATGTGTTTGTTTGAGTAAAAAGTTGAACTGATTTGTTCGTTTTAGGCCTGCCTCAGATTGTCATCCCTCGGCTATGCCGCCACTCAAACGAATATGATTGTTGCCCGAAGTTGGACGAACTATATTCATTTCATAATGACTTAGGGTAGGGTTATCCCCAAATTATGCCCCCGGGGTGGGACGTTTTGATCGAGCTAACTTGACAAACCGGGATGTTTGTTTATCGTTATATTCTTTGTTCGATTTTTTTTCACAAATTGTATATTTACCCCCGTGGCAGGGTGTTATTTCTAAAGTGGTCCTCATGGTAGGACCTCTTTAAGTGTTGTCCGTGATTTTAAAAAGCCGAAAGATATAACTTTAAGGAAATAACTTTTTATTCCTGGCTATTAAGGGGTGCCAACCTCGAGGTAAATTCCAAGCTGAGTTCCTCATACGTGAAAGAGAAGAGGCCCTTTGGGGGTGCCCACCCCTTAAACAGAAAATAGAATGAGCCACATGCCGCTCATATATAATATTTGAGTAGGTTGTTAATATTCCAGGTTCTTGGGATCTGGCGCCCATCCATTGCTTCGAGGTGGTAAGTTTATGGCCCTACAACCTCGGTCACCTTGTAGGGACCCTCCCAGTTCGGTGTTAGCTTTCCATCTTCGTTTAGCCTTCCAACGGACCCCATCTTCCGAAGAACTAGGTCTCCCACATGGAGTCTCCTAATTCTCACTCGGCGATTGAATGCTCGGGTCATCTTTAGCTTGTATACCTCCGCACGTAAGAGGGCATCGCCCCTGACTTCAGGAAGCAGGTCTAGCTAATATCGCAGTCTCTCCGAATCTTTTTCTTCATTGAAGTGTTCCACTCTCGGGCTTCTTTTCACGATCTCGATTGAGAGAACTGCTTCGGACCCGTAAACCAGGTTGAACGAGGTTTCTCCCGTAATGGCTTTCACCATGGTCCTTGTGGCCTAGAGTACTTCGGTTATTTTTTCTGTCCACAATCCCTTGGCTCCATCTAGCTTTTTCTGAATTCTCGTGACCAAGGTTTTGTTGCTGAATTCCACCTGGCCGTTGGTCTGAGGCCGGACTACTGCTGTGAAGGTGGCTTTTACCTCTTTTTCTTCTAACCAATCTGTTAGCTTTGGGATATCAAACTGCCTTCCATTGTCAAAGATGATTTTCCGGGGTGCCCCAAATCTCGTGAGAATGTTTTCCAGGATGAACTTCTTCACATCGGTTATCGTTGTGCTTCTCACTGCCCAAGCTTCCACCCATTTCGTGAAATAGTCTACTGCTACTATGACGAACTTTACCTAGCCGACGGCCGGTGGGAAGGGTCCCAAGATGTCCATGCCCCACTATGGAAGGTAATGGGGTTAGGATGGGAGTTAGCTCGGGAGCAGGGAGCCGGGGTATGGGAGCGAAATATTGTCACTTTTCACATTTCTTGACCATTTCTACTGAGTCTCTTTGAACGGTGGGCCAGTAGAATCCCAAACGTAGTACTTTGTGGGCGATCGTTCGGGCTCCCTGATGAGCTCCACAGGTGCCATAGTGTATTTCTCATAGGATTTTTTTTCTCATTCGCTGCAAGGTACGCACTTCAAGAGGGGTGAGTGAAGCTCTTCTTGTATAGCGTTCCGTTCTCTAGGACAAACCAATTGGCATTAATCTTCATCTTCTGGGCATCTGTCACCTCTTCGAGTAAAATCCCATCCCACAGGTACGAGATGATGGGGTCCATCCAACCATCAGATCTGTCCATCTCATTGATGGTTACCCCTTCCTCGATGCTTCGCTTCTCAATTTCTTCCCAGAAGATGTTCCAGGGTAGGCCTTCAACAGATGAGCTAGCCAACCTAGCTAGGGTGTCGATGTGACAATTCTCTGATCTAAGGATGTATTTCACAATTACTTCCTCGAGGCCCTTTATCACTTCATGAGCTTTCGCGACGTAGACTTTCATTCACTCTCCCCTGGCTTCGTAGCTTCCATCGACCGAGGAAACTACTAGATGCGAGTCCATATGGACTTATATTTTTCATGCGCCCATAGCACGGGCGAGGGTTAGTACGGCGAGGAGTTCTTCATAGTCAGCCTCGTTGTTGGAGGCTTGGAATTTGAACCTTACTGCATATTCAAACACAACTCCTTCGGGGGGTGAGATAAAAACTCCTGCTCCGCTACCTGCTTTACAGGATTATTTGTCAACACTTAAATACCAATGGTCGACCCATGCCTTCGGGACGTGGTCTGAAGGCGTCAGCTCAGCGATGAATTCTGCTAAAGCTTGGATTTTGATAGCCCTTTGTGGTTCGTAAGCGATGTCATAGTAGGTGATTTCATGGGCCCACACCTGGACTCTCCCAGCGGACTCCAATCTACCGAGCAACTTCTTCAAAGGCTAGTTAGAAAGAACCACGATCTGGTGCTCTTGGAAGTAAGGTCTCAGTTTCCTCGAGCTGCTGAGGACTCCGAGGGCGAACTTTTTCGGGATGGTGTGCCTGAATTATGCCCTTCTCAGTGCATGGCTGGTGAAGTACACCGGCTCTTGCACCTTGTTTTCTTCTCGTACCAGTACTGAAGCGACGACTCTTTCAGATACGGCGAGGTAGAGGAACAAATGTTCTTTTGACTTTGGGATGGAAATCCGGGGTAGGCTGTTGAGGTATTTAAGTTTTTCAAAGGGTTCCAGGGCTTCCTGCCCCCATTCGAACTTGACCCTTTTCCTCAATGTTTTGAAGAAGGGGGTGCACTTTTCGGCCGACTTGGATACAAAGTGGTTCAGGGCCACAATGCATCCGGTGAGCTTTTGGACATCCCGAATGCACTTTGGGGATTCCATTTCCTGGACTACTTGCACTTTTTCAAGGTTAGCATCGATTCCCCTTACGCTGACCATGAATCCGAGGAATTTCCTGCCCCGTACTCCGAACACACACTTACTGGGATTTAACTTCATTGATTTCTCCTGAGGGTTTCGAAGGTCTCCCTCAGGTCGTCCACATGGTTGGACGACTTGACGCACTTCATGATCTGATCGTCAACATAGGCTTCCAGGTTCCTACCGATTTGGTTTTTGAAGACTTTTTGCACCAGTTGTTGGAACGTAGCCCGTGCATTCTTCAGGCCAAACGGCATCAACTTGTAGCAAAAACTCCTTCATCAGTGATGAAGGCTATAAAACTTTGATCTTTCCTGCTCATAAAGACCTAGTGGTAACCTAAGACGGCATCCATGAAGCTGAGTAGCTCGTGGATGCTAGTGGAATCAACCAGCGTGTCTATCCGGGGAAGCGGAAAGTGGTCTTTTGGGCAAGCTTTGTTGAAATCAGTGCAATCTACGAACATCCGCCATGCCCCATTAGCCTTTTTGACCATCACCACGTTCACCAAGCACTTCGGATACTTGCACTATTTGATGAAACCTGCTTCAAGGAGTTTTTTCACTTCTTTAGCAGCGGCTTTACTTCGTTCTTCCCCGAGATGCCTCTTCTTTTGTTTCACCAGTTTCAACTTCGAATTGACTTTGAGGTTATGCTCCATGAGCTATCTTCTTATTCCTGGCATCTCATCGGGGCCGACATCGAATACATCCTGGTACTCTCGGAAAAGTTTGGAGAGGTCAAATGTAGTGGTCTCGTCCAAGTCGTCACCAAGGGAGCCCTTGCTGAGACATTGAACATAGCAAGATAGGGCTGTTTTCTGGTCTCCGCACACCTTGCCTACTTTGCTATCATCTTTGTGGAACTTCGTTGTTAACATCACCATACTGATGTATGCATTAATCTTGTTGAGGGAAGGTCGTCTCAATAGGACATTTTACGCCAAGGGCACTTCGACTACCAAGAACTCGGAGATGATGCGCCTTGCTTTGTTCTTTGCTCCTACTTTGAGAGGTAGCTGTATGCTTCCCATCGGGATGACCCGATTTCCCCCGAAGCCGACCACAGGGTGGCTGATAGGTGTGACCTTCTCAGCAGAGTAGCCGAGGTGTTTGAGACATCTGTAGGTGATGACATCTACTGAGCTTCCGGTGTCTACGAGTACCCTTGTTACGAGGGTGCTCGCAAATTTGACGTATATGACCAGTGAATCATCGTGAGGATATTGTAGTGCATGGGCATCAGATTCATCGAAGTAGATGGGTTTCCCAAATTTGGGAACTTCCTCGACCAACAGGATTTGATCGAGAGACATTAGATGAGCTCGTCTTGGCTTATTGGTGAGATCTCCTATAGCCGGACCACCTGAGATAACTGCAACCACGTAATAACCTGAGGTGGAGGTGGAGCTCTCTCTTGCCCCCTGGCCCGGCGCCACGAAGTTCATGGCGGTGTTCTTCAAGAATGAGTTAAGGTTCCCTTCTTTGGCTAGGGCTTCGAGGTGGCTGCCGAGCTCCGTGCTGTACCTCATGTTGTGCCCCTAGGCCTTATGGTAGTGGCAGAAGAAGTAGCTTTTGTTGTTTTCCTTTATGGGGGTTGGGTTGGGAAGCATTTTGGGGTCTATTTTTGCCAGCACCTCTTCTTGATTGCAGTTCAGGATTTTGTTCACTGCCGGGCTTTCGAGGGACTTCTTGTCGAGTCGTTTCTTTGCCCCAGTCTTTCCCTCCTTGGCGCAGTTCATGACACCCTGCTTAAATTTTGGCTTCTCAATGTTTTACGTCTTCGCCCGTCTCTTTTCGTGCTTCCCGTGCCGTGCAATTCGGTTTTCCCTGAACTTGTCAATGTTGTAATTGCCTGTGACCATGTCTCTCCCGACCTCTCCCAGGCGGTGAAGACTTTGGAAGAATAGGCTCAGACATAGGCAAGGGTCAGTTTTTGGCCTTGGATCTTAGTGTGCTCGAAGTCCTGGAGGATCTCACTGCCTCAGACGATGCCTTTGATGTATGTCATGCAATCAATGATGGGGTCTAGCTTGGTTATCTCCAGGCATTCGTCGTTGAACCTCTTGTCGTAATCTCCCATGAACTCATTCTTCCCCTGGGTGATTTTGAAGAGATCCTCGGAGCACTTCTCCGTTTTTTCACAGGTCATAAAGTTCTCCATGAAGATTTTGCATAGTTCTTCATAGCTATGCACGTTGTTGCCGGGTAAGTGGTTCATCCACTTCAGCGCTCGTCTTTCCAATGTCCCAAAAAAATTTTGACACATGGTAGCGTCCTTGTATTGAGGCTAATAGGATATTCCATGATCTCCTCGCTGAAGGGGACACGGATATTAAGATCCGAAGCATCTCCCGAGTTGGAGTGCTTTCTAGAAGGCTCGAGATTGCCTCCTAGGGATCTGCCATACTTTTATTTCTTCCGCTCTTCTTTCTCCTTCTCTGCTTCTCGGAACCTCAGGAAGTGTCTGAGGTCGTTTGTCTCTTCCTTCTGGGCCTTTCTGGCTCTTTCCCTCCTGATTCTATCGAGCTCGTGTAGTAGGTCAAAGTCAGCCTTTCCCAAACTCCCTACGGACCGGTAGTGCTTATGATCCGAGTTCTTACCCTTTGGACGGGAGTCGGACAAGCTAAATTGGCTGGAAAGGAGCAGACTTGAGGACCCGAGTGGACTTCGAGGCATTGTGCCCCCCAAGGCCAGGGATGTCATTTGAAGGAATCTTTTTTTCGCTTGGTCCTGACCTTTTTCCCCACAAATCGTGTCACGTAGGGTAATGCACATCTTCTTCAGATCTCCCAGGATGTTCATTTTGAATACAGTAAGCTTTTCCCGGGTTACCGGTTCTGAGAGAGGAGGATTCCTCCTTGACGAACCGGCAGAGATTGAGTTGTGGTGTGACATATCTTAGATTGGTGAAGGTGTTTGGATGTGTTTACTATTCCTTAGTCTCAAGCAACTCCTGACTAACCACTCCCCACATACGGCGCCAAATGTTTCAGTGTTTTTCTGGGGGTCGAAGTGGTCCCTTGAAACTCAAAGGATGGAAATGTCTGGGAGCTGCTTGGGGAAGTAAGGAATCCGAGGTCTCTCTCAGAAGATCCGAGGTGACCTGCAAAAAAGAAAAGGTGAACTGCCCCTGGCGAGATCCAGGGTTCGTTCCTCCGATGCCAAAGTTAGTTCGGGATAACTGATGAGGTACTCGGCCATGTTAGAGGCCGAGGGGAAATTAAAAGCGTGATGAAGTACTTCGGACTCAGGCACTCGAGCAATAAGTGATGAGAGAGAAGCACAACGAATGCGTAATTAATGAGAAAATATTTTGTGTGTACCTTCTTGGAATTTGTGTAGATTCCTTTTATAGGACCTTTGATCTTCCAAACCTTGGCAAGCGTTTGAGATTTGTCCGGTAGGGAGGCGGCGCTCCACTGGGTTCGCCGGCTTTTGGGCACTTGCTTGCCCTAGCGCTTCCTTCCTCTTTTGGAAATGCTCACTCATGCCGAGCAAATATGGAAAGGTTCTTCTAGGCGTCCTTCCTTCGCTGTGGAGGGTCATGGTCCTCCATGGGAAGGGACGGTATCTCGCGTCTGCTTTTGGTGAGCTGTGAATTGACAAAATGCCGCTTGAATGGGCTTAGGTGAACGATCAAAATAAATGTTTGGGATAATGGACCCTAATAGTTCTATTTCTCTATTTACCTTATAGAAGATTCAAGTTTTATTGAGGATTACGAACAACGATTTGGGAACATCCTTTGATCGTGTATTGATATCAATAGAGGTTAGAGTATTTTTCTTCTATCTCTATATTCGATTTGATCATGAGTTACAATTGTATTATTGTGATGTGTTTTTCTATTATGTGTGAGTAGTTTTATTATTATAGGGTTGGGGGTAGCACAATAATAATTATCTGATTTAAAGGTTGGATCTTTTTTATTGTTGTGAATGCTATTTTATTTTTGATGACATTTCTATGGCTCTTAATGCTTATGAATTCCTTAATAACGAATTTTCATGATTTAGATATTAGGTGAAGAATCGAAAGGTGAAACTTTAATATTGGAAAATCTGAAAATTGATCTTGAGTTTAAATCACGAGAGTAGGTTTAATCTCTTGAGACTGTTAGCAATTATCACTAATCTTAATGGGTTTAAATTGATTACAATAACCATGAGAATAGGGTATTCATCAATTTAGATACACTATTATACTTCAAGAGGAGATAATAGTTAAATTAGGATAATTGGTGTTTATTAGTATACGTTTACAACAGTTATATGATCCAGCCGATTTAGTAATCATTATTCTAGTGAACTTCGATCCTAGATGTCTTTAATTCTCGATATTCAACACTGTTTTGATATTTTTTGTTAATTTAGCTATTTAGATATAGAAAATCAATCATTCAACAATTCATTTGCTTAGATAGTTTAGTTTGTGAACAAGACAATCATAAACACTAATCCATTGGATTCAATACTTTTCTACTTCGATAATCTTGTGCGCTTGCGAGCATATCAAGTTTTTGGCGCCGTTGCCGGGGACTAATTTAGTTAATGTTGTTTTAGATTTGCAAGCTGATTAGAGTAAATAGTGTGTGTACGTTGTTATTGTGGTTCAAACTTATTACTCTATTGCCTTTGCATTTGATCTGTTTTCGAAGTTTTTTTATTGTACATGACCAGGAGTCAAGGTCCTTCAAGCCTTGCCCTATTTGATCCTGAAATCGAAAAGCCAAACCACACAAGAGAAAAAGCTAGAATGTACATGCAACAAGGGCAACAAGATGAACAAGAAGGGAAACTTATAAGAGAAGAGATACAAACAAAAGAGGAAGAAAAAGAAGAAGTCATGGGTGACGACAACCATTCGCTGAGGGATTTCTCCAAACCCACAGCTGGTGTTGAACGAACTTTCAAAGGCCATATGTTATGTGCCATCAATTCGAGATAAAGTCCACCTTCATATCCTTCATCAAGAAGGATCAAGTTCATGGGCTACCCACTGAGGATGCTAATGATCACATTGCTTGGAGAAGTGTGCTACTCTGAAGATGAACAAGGTCATTGATGATGCACTCTAACTCTAGTTATTCCCTTTCTCTCTTTCTGGCAAATCAAAAAGTTAGCTCAATGGTCAACAAGCGGGTGCATTCACTACTTGGGATGGTTTGATGATTGCATTTTTGACCAAGTTCTTTCCTCCAGATCTGAACAACAAACTAAGAAATGATATTCATAGCTTCAAGACCGAGGGGGAGACACTGTATAAGGTGTGGGAATGCTTCAAAAGTTACAAAGAAAGTGCCCTCTACATGGCATTCAACCGTGGCTCTTGATCCAGACCTTCTACTCCGCATTGCATCCTAACATGTGGATGTCTATTGATGCCAGGACTAGTAGTTCTATTATGACTAAGACCTGATGGAAGCTACAAAATTGATCAAGGAGATGGGCATAAAACAACCACCAATGGTGCTCTAATGGGTCTACTTCTAGAAAGGTTGGTGGAAAGCTAGATGTGGATGCGGTGACTCTACTGACAAGCAAGTTTGATGCTTTGGTACTTCAAGTCCAACAGTTGCAACCTAGCCCGCCTAACCAAGTCTACCAATGTAAAGATGGTGGCAAGGTAATGAGTACGTAGCGCCAAAAGAGATGACTATCGAGCAAGCCAATGCCTACGATTCCAACTACAACCAAAGGGCACCTCGAAATGATCCTTACTCTCAGACTTACAATCCCAGTAGGAGAGATCAACCAAATTTCTCCTACAAGAATCAAGCACCTTCTCATCATTCCGGTTTCCAACAACAACAAAGATCCACCAATCCGACTCCGCCTCCTCAAAAGTCAAATTTGAAAATTTTGTTTGAGAACTTCTTAACTACTCAGAAGAAAAAAAATGAAGCCGTCGAGATTTCCGTCAAGAGCCTACACACCATGTTTGAAATGATGGCCATGATGAACATGAAACATGTGCATTATTTTGGGTGATTTTACTCTTAATATATGCATTATTCTCTTCTTTTGCTAATTAAAAGTATGCGTTAATCTTCCTAGAATGTGATTACGACCTTTTAATCATTTGTGGTTATAGGTAGTAGATATTGATGAGGATTTAATACATCTTTGATGGGAATTGAAGAAGGAATAAAAACTGCCAAAATTAATGCATGTGGAAAGAAGTTACAAGTCCTAGTTCGTAGAATCTGGACAATTTGATACCCTGTTAGTATTGTGACTACAACTTTCGCATACGGTGTCCCATTGACCACAAGTTTTTGGCGCTGTTGTCAGGGAGCAAGGAGAATTTTGATATTAGGCGTTTTTTAAATAGACTAGACTAGACATTGTGTGTGTGCATGATACTTTTGTGC
>ONZA01008585.1:10586-23505 GCA_900322205.1 Kewa caespitosa
GGCAACTAGAACATGATACCAAGATACAATTAAAAGCGATGTAGTAACATGTAAAAGGATGTTTCAAGTAACTTACTCTTCGTAGCGTGATTTCCCAAGCTTGAGACTTAGAATTGAAGATACAATTCCTCTACTGTAGTCTACACGAACTCACGCCTGATCTTCCTTAAACCGGGTACTAGCACGAACAAGGAAGGAAAAAAGAGAGGGCAAGAAGATTCGGCTTATGGGGGGGGAATGCTTGCCTTTTCGCCCAACAGAGAGAGAGAGAGAGAGAGAGAAAGAAAAGAAAAGAGAGAGAGAGAGAGAGAGAGAGAGAGAGAGAGAGAGTGTGTGTTAATTAATTCTAGAGTTCTTAACCCTTATTCTTCTCTCAGTTTCCTTGATTTACTAGTAACAATACATCACATATATATAGACCTAATATTACTCTCCTAATCAAAGTTTAGGAGAGGACAAACTTCTCCCCCAAGCAAACTCTAGGGACCGGCCACTGTAGGACCGTGTGGGCCTTTGTGTTCCAACCACGTGCCCAATTCTCTTTTCTTCTAGCACTTTGATGGATTTTCTAATCCAGAGCCCAAAGTACTTATCAGCAATGCGTTGCACGCGTATGACCTAATAGGATTTAATGTGCTAAGCTAGAATAATTATTCTGTGACAAATAGAGACTTCTAGCAAAGTACATAAGTCACTTAAAACATTAAGCTATATGTCTCATATAAATGCAATATAGTATTTCACAGTTAGTATCTAATAAATATACAGATTATTGAACACTTCTTTCAGAAAAGAGAGTGAATCGAAGAGGTTGTGACTCGTGAGTTGGCACAGACAGCTAGAGTTGGTAAGATGCGAGGCGGTAATGGAGGTTGGGTACCCTATAGGTTTTGTTTGGTTTGACGTAAAATTATTTTTCTCCATACCACTTTTAGGGGGTGTTTGTGCCTTTGTATGTCTTAAACATGGAGTAGTCAACATAAGTTTGACTGAACCCATAAGCCACAAGAGATGTTGAAAGTCTAGAATACCAGTTCCTCAGAGCCTAACGGAGACCATTATATGATTTGCGAAGGTGACAAACTTTGCCTGGGGTGGATGATTCAAAGACAGGAGCAAGAAGCATATGGACCTCCTTATCTGGATCACCATGCAAGAAGGAATTGTGAACATCCATTTGATGAAACTCCCAGTTTTTGACTGTAGTAAATGATAAAAGCGTTTGCATTGTGGTCATCTTTGCAAGTGGGGCGAAAGTCTCATCATAGTCAACACCTGCCACTTGCCCGTTGCCATAGCAAACTAGGCGGGCTTGTGTCCTTCGATGGTGCCGTCAGAATTGAATATGGTTCAATATACCCACTTGCATCCTATAGTGTGCTTTCCTTCTGGAAAATCCTCTATAGTCCATGTGCCATTTCTTTCGAGAACATCAATCTCCTCTTGCATGGTCTCTTGTCATTTTGAATCTTTGATGGCCACCCGATAAAAGGCTGGTTCTATTTCTATAGACACACTAGATAGCAAGGGACGATGCTGGGTTAAATTTTTATCATAAGTCACATGATAAAAAATGGAATACGAAGTACCTGACAAAGCCGTGGAAAAATGCCAAGACTAGGGGTATGTTTTGACAATGGAGTCGGTGCAAATGAAATCATAGATAGAGTCCGATGACCTTGGCCCAAGGCATATGTTGTAACTGTTGAAGTCGCCTCATTTTTCCCTAGATTAGGAGCTTGAGCATTATCCTCGGCGAACGAGCCGCTCCTTGGAACAGGAGCTTGGTCATTATTCTAGGTGACGGAGCTGTTCGCTGGAATAGGAGCTTGAGCATTATTATGGCCGAGGGAGGGTGCTGCTCCCTGGGGTAGGACTTGATCATTATTGTGGCTGGGGGAGCTTCTCCTTGGGATATGAGCATCAATTTTGGGTCGGTTAAGGTGCCCTTCCCAATCATCATCAACTCTAGGATAAGGTACACGGAGAGTGATTTGGGAATGTTGTTGAGCATGGAATTCGGCTAGGGTCATATTTGGGTCAGTCAATGGGAAGTTGGCTTCAACAAATTTAACATCTCTAGAAACAAAGTGAGTTCCACTGTCCAGACCATACACTTTCCACCCTTTCTGAGTATTTGAGTATCGCAAGAAAATACATTTTCTGCTTCGCGGACCAAATTTGTCCTCGTCACGAGATTTATTATGGACAAAACACAAGCACCCAATTACATGCAAATGAGCATAGGAAGGAGTGATACCCATCAAAACTTCAAATGAAGACTTTTTTTTTTTTAGAATTGAAGGGGTTCAATTGATCAAATAACATGCTCCCAATATACATTCACCCCAAAAATCATTAGGAAAATGAGCATGAAACCTTAAAGCCCTTGCTACTTCAAGAATATGGCGTTGTTTCCGCTCAACTCTATCATTATGCTACGGAATATCAGTGCAAGAAGTTTGAAAAAATCATGTCATGTTTTTTGAAGTATGGTTTTAAAGGATTAAGTTCAGTGCCGTTGTCACGACGAACAATTTTTATTGATTTATCAAACTAAGTTTTGACCATAGAACATGAATCTGTAAAAGTTTGAGGCACAACATCACAATGTATCAACTCAAAAGGAGCAACAGCTCGAGACTCACTAACAACCAAACTATCATGAGTTTGTTTGGCAAGATGACAAGCATCACATTCTTTGTTTCAATCAACTCCTAAATTTCAAACATGAGGAAGCATAGAAATAACCCTCGGAAACGGATGACCCATTCACTCTTGCTACAACTAAAAATTTATTGTGTTAATGTGCCGAAGCCTTTGTCGCCCCTCAAGAGTAACACACACCCCCTCGTCATGCACCCACTCTAATCGGCATCCTCGTAACACACTATTGTATCGCACAATGTTGATTAGTGAAAAAAACATACCCGTCATGATCATCAATCAATCTAGCTATAGATATAAGATCGCACTGGAGTTTGGGAACAGGTAAAACATGCTTCAATATAATACGGTCACTGAGTTGTACACTACCCTCATGAGTAGCTGGAGTGAATTCCCCATTAGGGTAACCAACAAGGGTATGAGGTATAGAAACAACATCGAAAAGACATGTTTGATTATCAGTCATATGATATGAAGCTCCCCTGTCAAGTAACCATTCATCAATGTCATGCTTACCAGTTAACTTCTCGGTAATTTAGTGTTGCTTGCTTGCGTTTATGGTAGAAATGATGGATGCCCATTGTTCATCCTTGTTGGAGGGTACCGGCATTCCACTTCAACGTTCTCGGATGCCATTGTTTGGAGGTGTTGTGTCAATTTGCTCAAGGATCGTGTTCGTCCCCTTGCGTTGGATGCTCTTTTTCCGCGATTGTTTGCTTCGCAACCTCTTTGATTCTCAAACCATCAATCTAGATATTGGCTAGTTAGAATGAAGCATCCTTTGTTATCATGCCCGTGCTTCTTGCCGTGAGTGCAATAAAGCTTGGACTTATCTTCCCCTAAAGCATGACTATCTCCAGCTGTGTTACACGTTTGCCGCATCATGTTAACATCAAATGCCATAGCTTTTAGTTTTTCTTCTTGTTGCGTGTGATAGACTTTTGTCTCTCATCTTTACTTACCAAATGAATAGGTTTGGTTAGACTAGGCAGTATATCCTTGGCAAGTATCGAGTAGATCACGTTTTCGTAAGGCAGATTGAGAACGAGAAGAAGTTTGTGAATTTTCTCCATCTCAACAATGGCATTGAACTTCTTGGACAAGTCACACGTGTAACCTCCACACTCATATACCGGATTGCATCAATTTCCATGAAGTTCCTCTTAATACTTCTTGAGCGCGCTCACATACTTGTTCACCGTTTTACCATTTTGCTTACAACCCCCGATTGCACCTTTCAATTCATGATACCAAAGCGCATCCAGGGTGTCGAAGCGTTCTTTGATGTCTTCGAATAAGGCTCTGGCGTTGTCAAGACGAACATGCTGGAGCGTAAGCATGTTTAAGTGGAGTACATGATCCATCCAATTAGCATGGAGTTGACAGTGTACCAATCCTCAACGTCGTCCTCGTCTTTGTCATCCGGTTTCTATAATTTTTTTATAAGAAATATGATCTCATGTTTTGTTCTAAAGGCATTTTGCAAAGCTACAGACCATTTTGTGCAGTTTGTCTCTCCCTTTAAAAAAATTTCAGAAACGTTAATCCTAGTCATCTTGTTATTCGATATGAAGTACAGGGGATCGGTAATTTTGCACTTGTTCTCACCGCGTGGTGGGTTTTTACTTTGTTCGTCGCCTGTCATGGAGGTTGAATTTGGGCGATAGTTCTGCTGGGTTGGGTTTGTATTTGATGTGTTTTGGGTTTATTGCTCTTGCCTTATATTGGCTCTAATGCCATGTTAAAATATGAGCAAAGTATTGTGTTTGTACTGATTCATGGGAATTGCATGTATACATGTAGTTTACAAGAGAGAGTTTCTAAACAGCTGAACTTAGGAAACTACATAAATGCTACGATCTTAGTATAACTCAACTAAGTAGTTTCCTTAATATACAAAAGTCTATATGGATAATTCATCTCAATAGCCATTTATAAATTAAAACTCTCAATTTAGAAAAGAAATTTAAAGTTTAATTTGAATGACAATGTCATTTTTTTAGATACACTTTCTCCCAGAAGGTTTAACTTGGCAAATAACATGAAATCAGGAATTAAAACACCTAAAATGGTCCTCCAGTGAACTTTGCTAAACTACAGGGGTAACAACTCTAATAATAAATAATTAGATACCAATTTGAAAGGCCTTAAACATACGAGGCATATATCAACTAAAAGGTTTTCGATAATTTTCTTTTTGAGGGGAAAATTAATCAATAATTAATTAGAGAGACATATCTATAGAATTCCCAACATGTTTAAACTAATAACGTCATTTGTACTTAAAAACAAACTAGTAAAATTATGTGTTGTGAAGGATCCCAATACAAGAGCATACTCCATGCCCTTTGGAGTTGGATGTAGAATATGCCCGGGAGTCCGGGACGACACCCTGCAAAGCTCAAAATCTATGTCATTCTTCACTATTTCCTCCTAAATTACAAGTATGTTTTCTCTGTCTTATTCTTTTTTTGTCAATTCTTCAATAATATATTGCAATAATTACATTTTAATCATTGTTGTTTCTTCTCCTTGTTCAGGTTGGAGAGGGTCAATCCTAATTGTCCTATTAAATACCTGCCTGGTGACAATTGTCTTGCTAAGTTTATAAGCGCACTCTAGTATTTTATAGTCTCGTAATATGTAATATGATGTGTGTGTATGTCTACCTTGCAAACAATACATCAAATAATGTTGACGAAGCAAGGAGTAACTAGACAGAAGGATTTTGTGGCGTGGCTTTGAACTTGCAGAAGCAGAAAGAAGATGGGTAATTAGCTAGTTACTGACCTTGTGCCAGGGCTAGGGAGGTAAGGACTAAGGACTGTGGTATAGGAGTACATATAGGTAGAAATGTGTATTCAGTAGTTATATCTCTGCCAATCTCAAATTTGTAGAAATAATTGGAGTTGTAAGGAGTTATTTGGTGTTTTGGCTAGTCTAAGCAAACACATGATTAGTGGGGTGGTAGCAACCTTCTAGGGGCGAAATAAAAATTATGGGCCCTATGCATATATATACATATACTAAACACAAAGGAGTAAATTTAAACCATTTTTTCAGAACATTTATGTTTTAGATAATTGTTAATTGTAGTTAAAAAGATAAATTAATTCCATCTAATTGCTTTTCCAAATTATTTAAATTGACTCTCTTTTTATATAAAAGAAAAAGTATACATGTCAACATGAGAATCAAAAATGTGCAAATACACGAATTTCAAATGCAAATGACTCGGGAATTTTAAAAGAAAGCTAACAGCATAAATTGCACATTATAACCTACAACAAGTTACTCAGACGAATTTAAAATAAAAAACCAATTGTGACCATAATCATCAATGGTACGAGTTTGATAATTCTTCATTTAGAAATGAATTTTTAGATACTTCCTCCGTTCCATAATTAACTTTACGTTTTCCTTTTTGGAACGTTCCAAAATTATCTTCGCGTTTTCTATTTTGGCAAAAAATATATGGTAACTATCAAAAGAAGAGGACCACTCTCTCCATACAAATCAAGGGCAATGAGGAAAGTTTTTGCGAAAACTAAATTTTCTTAATCTATGTGTAAAAAGCAAACGTCAAGTTAATTTTGGGACGGAGAAAATACTAGAGATTTTATACTATCTAATGTTTCTAAAGTCATATTTATTGCCATACATGTCATATAAAAATTATTTCAATTTGTTAATAAGCTGGGCATGATTTTTGTGGGTAAACAACATAAAGAAAAGCAAAAATGAAAATTAAGAAGACCAAAATCTGAAGCCATGAAGCTATGAAAAATACTCAAACAAGAAGGAGAATAATGAAAAGTTCAAATAAAAAGAGGAAGGTAAACGAATGCAAGTACAATGCACACACGGTTATGCAATTGCTCTAATTGACAAAGATGGGGAAAAGTAACTAAGCATAGAAATGAAAATATTGGTTACTGGGGGGTTTCGAACCTGGTTTAAGCTGCCAGCTAGAAAAAGAGTGCATCACCGTACCAGTTGAACGCTAAATTTTTCACGTCATCTATAAGCAAAATAGCATCCATATTGAAAACTTTTAATGTTTTTGGCCCCTCTTGGAGATGGGCCCTGGGTGGGTGCCCATCTCGCCCTGCCCGAGCGCCGAGACTGGTTACTATTTCATGATGATGCTAAACTTGATTAGGATATTTTAATATGAATAAAATCCAAATATCAAACAAAAAAAAAGGGGAGATAAAGGGGAAAAATGATCCTATTGGTGAGTCAAAATTAATTTGTTTTGATTGTGTATATTCTAAGTTTAATCACGTCTCTATTAACTACGACTATTCTAAGTTCTGATTGTGTATATATCAACGTTGATGATTTCATACATTCTGACATTCTGATGAGAGAAGAATGTTAGTAAGAAAGAGATAGAATTCTTGGAGAGTTTCTATGTATAGATTATTCTGATGTAATGAACACAGTACAACACCTTGTATAAGCTTCCAGAGAGCTTAATAGAATCTGCATTGAGACACGTGCAGACTAACTAATTCTATCAACATCAATTAACTGATAACCAACTTGAGTCAACACCTAGTCAGGAGAAAATATATGAGGACAAAATATCAAGCGAAGAAATGACAGAGACAAAAGAAGGGAACATCCTCCATTAAACCTCACTTTACATGAGGTTGGATTTCACATGTTCTTTCTCTCCAGTACTCTCTAGTCATCCTTCACTAGTCCCTTGGATAGTTGAACATGTATGACGTCGACGACACATAGAGGAACGGTGCTTCTCTCTAAGGTTAGATTTCAAAGCAAGATTAGGAGCCCAAAGCCTATACAAGACACTATACGTAAGCACACAACCCAATAGTAAGGATACAAAAGATAATGCACATGCGCTTCAAATCTAAATCAATGATGTGACGTTTAAACAACCTTTACTACTGGCCTAATTAATACCAAGGTCTTTCAGCAGTGAGAACCACCAAGTAATCTCACTAGTGGTTAGAGCCATAACTCTATATTCTGCTTTACCAAAAGACCTGACCACAACACTTTGCTTCTTTGATTTCCAGGATATAGGAGAATAACCTATGAGTATGCAAAAGCGAGCAGTAGACCTTCTTGTCATAGGACATGTGGCCCAGTCAGAATCACAGTAGGCTAGAAGTTTGGTGCTTGAGCCATCTGAGAGCAAAATGCTCTGAGAAGGAGAGGATTTCAGGTATCTTATCACACCCTTGACTGCCTGCATGTGAGTTGATGTAGGAGTAAACATAAATTGGCTTAGATGATGAACTATTAATGAAATATCAGGCCTAGTGAGGCACAGATATAAAAGCTTGCCTATGAGTGTCCTATACTCATCAGGACAAGGGAGAAGGACACCAGTATCTACTGTAAGTCTTAAGTGACTATCCATAGGAACCGTGAGAGGTTTGTCATTGCTCAAACCTACTTCTACAATGAGATCAAGGGTACATTTGTTTTGTGAAATGACAATACCTTGGGAGGAGCGGGTAGCTTCCAGACCCAAGAAGTATCTATGTTCCCCCAAATCTTTCATATGAAAGGTAGAACCCAACAAATTTTTCAGCTCATTGATGGCAGATTGATCAATCCCTGTGATGAGAAGATCATCAACATAGACAAGCATAGCAGTGAAGGACTTGCCCTCCCCCTTAGTAAAGAGGGAATAATCCGCCTTAGATTGGATAAAGCCAAAGGTCACCAAAGCACTTGAAAATTTGAAAAACCATTGTCTTGGTGCCTATTTTAATCCATATATGGCTTTTTAAGAATTTTTCGAACCATTGGTCCATTGGCAAGAGTCTTGTAGTTCTCTTCCTTTCCACATCAATGGGAGAACCAGGGCTAGTTTAGCCAAAAGGGAGTTTCATATAAACATCCTCACGGAGATTTCCATGTAGGAATACATTGCTAACATCCATCTGATGTGTTAACCAACCTTGAAGAGGAGCCATAGTAAGGATAGTTCTCACAGTGGCCATTTTGGCCACAGGGTCAAATGTATCAATGTAATCTACACCACTTGTCTGCAACCAAGAATAACAAGTCTGGACTTTAGCTTGAGAATGGTACCATCTGGGTTGTACTTATCTTGTACAGTCAATGGCCTTTTTACCATGAGGAAGAGAAGTGATGCACCATCTCCCATTGTCTTCCAATTCCTTAAGTTCAGTGTTCATAGCCTCACACCATTGAGGATCCTTGACAGCTTCATAAAAATGAGTTGGTTCCTTGTGCTCAAGCAAGGAAGTCATAAATGTAAAAAAGTTATGACCAATACTAGTAGTAGCAAGATCAGCTTCTGGACTAAAAGTGAGGGGTTCATGAGAGGTGCCCATGTTGGATGTAATAAAGTCAGCAAGCCATGTAGGTTGCTTAGTTGTCCTAAATAGTCTTCTAGGAACATCATGGCTAGCTGGGGAGTCAGTGCGAACAGTGATGGATATGAGAGGAGATGCATATGGAGATGTGTTTGAAGGGATGTTTGAGGGAGATTGAGATTGAGGAGTAGTGGTATCTGACATGGAGACAGAGAGAGGAACATCTTGAAAGTCAAGAATTCCTTGAGAATTGATGCAACGCATGTGGGTAGGATGCAAGCACTGAGGTACATCCTTAGAATGATAAGGAAAAATTTTCTCATAAAATGTGACATCTCTTGAGACAAAAATCTTTTTAGTTTCAAGATGAAGAAGCTTGTGACCCTTTTGGGAAGAAGGGTAACTAAGAAATACACAGGATACCTCCCAGGATCCAACTTGTCTTTAGTTCTGTCAGGATTGCAAGCATAACATAGGCAGCCAAAGACTCCCAAGTGAGCATATTGAGGAGGTTTATGAAGAAGAACCTCAAATGGAGACATGTTATTAAGCACAAGGGTAGGTAATCTTTTTATTAGTTATATATTTGTGAGGACAAAATCACCCCAAAAGCTTTTAGGTAGGCGAGACTAAAACCTTAAAGCTTTAGCAACCTCCAATATGTATCTTTGTTTGCATTCCACCCTCCCCACTTTGCTGAGGCCTATTGACACTGGAAGTTTGATGGTAAATACCAAGAGATGAGAATAGAGGATCACAGACCTCAAACTCTAAAGCATTATCAGATTGAATGGTTTTGACAAAAGTGTCAAAGTGATTTATAACAAAGGCCAAAAAATCTTGGACAATTGAAGCAAATTGGGATTTATATTTGAGAAGATAAATCCAAGTTACACTTGACTAGTCATCAAAAATGGTAAGAAAGTATTTGTAACATTCTTTGGTAGGAAATTTTTAGGGTCCCAGAGATCAACATGAATAAGAGTAAAAAGAGCAGAAGCTTTGTTGCTGTTATGGGAATAGGAAGATTTAACATGCTTAGCCATGAGACAAGTCAAGCATATCTGATCATTTTCTTTATTCAAAACACTGGCAATACAGGAGATAATCCTTAGTTTGGCCATCGGGGCATGACCCAATCTATGATGCCAAAGAGAAGACAATTTTTCAGTTGCTATCATACAAGATATAGAAACATTGAAGTACATTTAGCATCAGCAATGTCAACAGAATCTGTGAGTAGTCTAGAATCCACTTGATCAACAAAAACATTGAGAAGGTAGTATAGACCACTGAGTTGCTTGACATAGCCTCTAATGATCTTTGTTTGAGAAACCTGCATCACATAGAAGGAAGGAAAGAAGGATTATGCAATTATTGTCAGATGTAAGCTTTTAGATAGAGAGGAATTTGTGTTTAAATGAAGGAACACACAACACATAGTGAAGTGCTAAGCCATTAGCAAGGGTAATATGACTAGTGAATGATTTGTGTTGACTCCTCATTAGGTAGATTTACTTTAGAGTTTTTAGTGAAGAGTTGAGGACTGTTGATATCTTTGCATATAGGAGTCATGTGATCAGAGGCTCCAGAATCAAGAGTCCACATGGTAGATGTATGAAAGGCAGAATTACAGGATGAGTTACCTGCAAAATTGACTTCAACGTCATCACCAACATCTGATTGTCCAGAGGCAGAAGATGAGCTGGGTATGGACCTCATGAGATGTTAAAATTGTTCATCTGTGAACATGACAGTGCCTCCAGCAGAATTGCCACTGTCATTTTGCATATTGACGTTTGCTGTTGTTCTGTTATACTGATAAGTGTTACCAGTTTTGTTGGAAGTTACAAGGCCTCATTTCACATTACCAGCAGTGGTTTTGTGATTATTTCACCCGGAGTTGGAATTCTTGTCAGAAATCATCTATGTACCTTTTCCTTTCTGTGGAAATTGCTTGTGTCTAGCATGTCCACTTACATATCCAATCATAGTCCAACATTTTGCTCTAACGTGATTTCTCATGCCATAGTGGCCACATTTGTTGATCTCAACACTTTATTGTACATAGCAGAGACCTCAACTTCAGTTCTTTTGATGTTGAGTATCTGTTTCCGGTGCTCTTCTTGTTGAATAATAGCTAAAGCTGAATCAACAGAAGCCAATGGATGCTGCAGCAATAGCTGACTCCTCAAAGCTGAGTATGTATCATCTAAACCATTCAGAAAGTGAAAGAGTTTAGCTTCTTCCTTTTGTTTCTCAATAGCTGCAACACATGCCTTGTTTTCATCAGTGTTGAGAGCAATCTTAGGGAGTATAGTCATTGAGATATACTCATCCCATATTTCTCTCAGTTTTGTGAAATATTCATTCACAGGATCTCCATTCTGTTTCACCTCATGAGCATCCTTCATCAATTAATATTTTCTTGAATCATTGCTAAAGGCAAACCTATTCTCAAGCTCAAGCCATATATCTCTAGCTGAATCCATATACATCACAGATTTTTTGATTGATTCCGATACACAGTTCAAAATCCATCCAATGATCACATTGCTACAAGTGTCCATTGATCTTGCTTAATAGGATCCTCAGTAGGTCTAGCCACTAAACCAGTAACAAATCCGAGCTTGTGCTTAGTCGAAAGGCCTATTTCAATGTACGTTTTCCAGGATCTGTAATTGCTAGGACCTACTAGCTTCTCATCAAAACTGATGGAATGAAGACCTTCTCATGGATGAAGGAATCTGCAAATCTGCATAGTTGATTCTGTCTAGTGCCATTTTGAAGGCTAGAAACAAGTACTTTGAAAACTCTTGATTGATGAAAGCTTGAGTTCTTGATGAAACTAATCAAGTACTCAATTTATGAAAGAAAATCTCAAATTGTAGAGAAAAATTTGACATAAACGCTTGATTGTTCAGGACAAATTGAATCAATCGAATATGAACTGAAATGTATGGAAACAAGAGTTTGCAAGTGCAGATTCAATCAGTGTGATGTGAATCTTCAAGAAAATACTCCCTCCGTCCCACAATAAAATTTCCATTTGCTTTTGGCTCAATTATTAAGGGAGAGAAATTGTGTGGTTGAGGTTCACTTTTACCACTCACTTTTTCTATAGACCACAAAATAGTTACCAAGAAAGGAAATGGGAATTTTATATTAGGATGGACCAAATAAGAAAGTGAGAATTTTATTGTGGGAAGGAGGGAGTAAGAAAGAATTCCCAGTTTTGGTATACCATAATGATTTCATATATTCTGACATTCTGATGAGAGAAGAATAAGAAAGAGAGAGAATTCTTGGAGAAGTTATCGTGTATAGATTATTCTGATGTAATGAACATATTATAGTACAACAACTTATATAAGCTTCCAAAGAGCTTAACAGAATCTGCATTGAGACACGTGCAAAATTCTCTTCACTTTGGGCTCGTAATCTTGTTCTAGAATCTACACTTGGGGAGAAGCACCATTGCTCTATGTCTTGCCGGCGTCATACATGTTCAACTATCCAAGGGACTAGTGAAGGATGATTGAAGAGTATTGGAGAAAAAGAACATGTGAAATCCGACCTCATGTAAAGTGAGGTCTGATGAAGGATGTTCCCTTCTTTTGACTCTGTAATTTCTTCCCTTGATGTTTTGTCCTTAGATATTTTCTGTTGATAGGGTGTTCTTTGACCCCAAATCGTGCAAACTTTGCAGAACAAAAAAACTATTCTGGTTGAAGGTAACTGTTCTTTCAACCAAAAATATGGAATCTTAAAGCAGAAGCAAATAAAGACACACGATTTTTACGTGGAAAAACCACCAGCTCAAAAAGGAAAAAATCACGACCCTATAGGATTTTGACACTATTCTCTTATTACTTGGAGCCTCAAAGAACGTTGATTACAAGAGACACTCTCTCTCACAATCACTC
>ONZA01008586.1:40067-50131 GCA_900322205.1 Kewa caespitosa
TGAATTACATAGCTCTAATTCGGAAGTAGAGACCGTTCGTAAGAACGGGCAAATTGGATGCACCCCATCTAATTTGTACCTTCACTCCCAAATCTAGACTTTGGTTAAAAGACTGAAGGAGTTAAAAGACGGTTTTCTTATTTCATAAAATAAGGTGGCGACTCCAAACATCCAATTTGTGCCATTTCGCACGTTGTAAAAAAATGACAATTATACCCCATACACACACCCCATTGTCGTGGGGGGTGCGTGCGCCTATTTTCAAACTCATGCCCTTTCACCTATTTTCGCATCATTTCGGGGAGGCGGGACACTGGCGACTCTGCTGGGGACTAAATTTAAGAGGGTGAAACTCGAAAACGAATTAGAAAGAAAAAGCGTAATTCAATTTTGGTTCAAATGCATCATATTTTTCATGCAGTATCATGCGTATGCGCAACAATGGAGGATCTATTTGATTCCCCATGCATATCATAAACAACTCCTCACTCACGACCTTTTCTTTCATCCATTCGATGGAAGCGAAACACTAACTTACGATGCATATGCACTCCATAACGTTGTCAGCACCACTTATGTTGTGGGAGCCTTATTTCTCCATAACCCGTCATTTTAAATTTAGAGAACTAGAGACATTGTATAGGTGTAAACTTAGAAGAGCATATTACATTTGCATGCTTGACCCTTGCATTTCATTTTGAATTTCTTTTGGGCCGAATCGTAAACTGGAGGGCTTTACCGTTCACATTTTTCCCTTAGAATTATAGGTGCTACTTTTTATTTGTGGCCGTTCTTCTTTACACCTTTCTAACTTAGCCCCCTTACTAACTCTAGGGAGAGAAACGTTGGTTGGACTCGCGGCAAAAACAATCGGCTTCATAGAACATCGTCTCCACTACCCTCGTTCTCAAATTCGTCACGTTCGTCTCTTGAACCCAAGTCGACACCACCACCGTTCGTACGTCAACTCAACTTTGAAATGGCCAGAACACCTACTCTCCAAGACCTCGCTGCCCTTTTCCAAAACCTCACTGAAAAGGTTGACCAACTCGAGACCAAGAATGTTGATGAGGTTGACCCAATCAAGGGTGAGCTCAAAAAGTTCGAAACTATTTTGAAACACAACAAACTGTTCAATCAATACCATGACATTGAGGGGATAACCCCAAACCTTACTTACCCAATAAGACTGTCCTTTCGGACCTGCCTAAGTTTAAGGGCACTGACAACCCAAGGAACCACCTTAGGGCTTTTTCCACTACCCATACTCTTAAGGGTATTGATAAGGAACTTTTCGTGCACATCTTCCCTATGTCCTTTGACAGACTCACCTCTAACTGGTATTATGGACTTGGTACTGGACGAGTCAAAACATGGGAGGACATTAGCCGAGAGTTCCTGGCTCAGTATTCATATAATACCGAGCTTCATGTCACTATGCGGGAACTAGAAGCCACAAAACACCTCGCAGGTGAGATTTTAATGACCATCATCACTAGGTGGCGAGAGAGGGTTGACCATATGGTAAATAGGCCATCGGTAAGAAACCAAGTGCGTTTCGTAATACGCAATTTAAGACCAAAGATTAAGAAGCATCTCATTTTCCAACCCATAAGCAACTTCCTCCAACTGACGAAGGTAATCGCTGTAGAGGATGAGCTTCCCAATTTGGAAGCGAATTGGACTAAAGGCAATAATAACACCAACACCACAAAGTGGACCAATGCCGCAAAGGTGAATGAGGTGAATGTCCCCCACGAGAGCGCACCTCAACGTCAAGAGCGGCAAGATTTTGCCCCATTTGGCATGACTCTCACCCAAGCTCTCGAACGTCTCATAAAAAAGAATAATATACATCCAATTGGGCCCACCCCTAACGTCCCTGAGGACAAAAGGTCCAAGAGCCATGATATTTCAAAATACTGTAAGTATCACCGAGGCAAGGGCCACGAGATCGATAAGTGTTGGACCTTAAGATACGCGGTCCAATACCTCAATGTAATGGCACCTTACAGTTGCCTATGGTAACACGTGCCCGAAATAATTATAAAATTCCCCTCGCATCTCACGAGGAGTCCATTTTCGCTCTAATCGACGATGACCTAGGCTTCGGTCCCACTTTACTAATCGACCCCGTGTCATCGCATGGCCACTTAGCTATCAACGGTATAAGGGATAGTGATGAAGAGGATCCATGGGATGCATCCCTAAAGTGTGAAGAGATCTATGACGACACATGGATTTCCAACCACGAGATTTGTGAAGACGAAGTCGACATTCTAACTAGGTCGGGAAAATTTCCTTGTAGGAAAGATGGTCCACCCTAGACCAAATATATCTCGGCCGACAAAGGAAAAGAGGTAGTGACACAAGAACCACTCAATAACCCATTGCTAAAACAACATAAAAGAATGAAGGCCGACGTCATCGTCTGGCAACTCTTGGCGTCGTCTTTGGAGCATAGGCAAGCATTCCTTACCGAACTAACAAAAAGTAAATGTCTCACCCAAAACATCACCCTCCAAACTTGTATGTTTCTTAAATGAGGAAAGATCGTCCACAACAATCACGTTTTATGACGAGGACATCCCTAAAGAAGGTCGTAACCACAATAAAGCCTTACAACTTACGGTGACATGTAATCAACATCACGTCCCAATAGCACCCATAGATAATTGGTCCGCTATCAATATATGCCCACTTAGAACCGCAAAACGATTAGGCATCCAATATGACCTCCGACAAAAATCACAAGGCTTATGAGCCTATGATAAATCTAGGAGGAGTGTTACTCGGCACCATCAGCTTCCATGTTACTACTGGTGTCATAGAAAAATGAATCACCTTTTCCGTGATAGATATACCCTCCACTTTTAACCTTCTTTTAGGATGAACTTGGTTACATAGCATCAATGTCATCTTATCCACCCTTAACCAAAAAGTAAAAATGGTTGTAGAGGGGAGAGTCCTACTGATCGGGGCCGGCCAAATGAAGGTCACCCTGTCCAAGACTCCTGTCTTAAAAATAGACCATGGTGAGGAAGGCGAGGACTTTTGGGGTTTCAATCCCGAAATAAATGTTATCAAGTACAAACAAGTTCCATTCGACTTTGATCCTCATTCTAACCTCCATGTCAATGCCATCCTAAGAAAACAGGTCTACATGCCCGGGATGGGTTAAGGAAAGCACGCCCAGGGCCCGAGTTCTTTTCGGTGGGCACAATCCACAAACCTCACGTTCGTCCTAGGCCACGCTCCCTCGATCAATGAGATCAAAGAATAAATGTCGAGGGAGGCAAGATGAAAGGGGGCCATAAGGGAAGGAACTCCCTTGAATAGCCCTAAAATAATCTATCCCACACCCTGAACGAACAGTTTATTAGGGCAGGCGATGACTACCCTTACTTCGGATTTCCTGAACCACGTTACCTCTAGGAAGAAGGCATATAATCCCAGGATTTGAAATGTTCGAGGATTGCAACCTTCTTGAAAATGAGATCCCTAAGATTCAGGATCAACCCTCACTTGATTGGGTTCAACCCTTACCTCACAATGCAATCGATCTCCTTTTAGGGTAGGAGAAGATCCCAACATGAGAAGATGACGACGTAGTTCTGGCTATCCAGAACCAAGAATTCGACCCCTCCGAGTTAATCGCACCCGCCAACGGGATAATAGAGGGATGGCGCCACACTTGCAAGTGGACGAATTTTGACAGGTGTAAATTCAGCATCACCATAAGAGAAGGACCTATGTTCGAGTCAAGTGATAGCAACTCTAGTAGCTCTAGCGATTCCGATTTCGATGCTAGTATTGGGCACTCTCCTCTCGAGAGGTGAGGAAGCTAGGCTCCCCCACTCCCAAAGTGTATGATCCTTCTATTGATGTACTCGTTGATGTATTAGTAAATGAATGATGATTACGCTTACTCCTTGGATTGTTTTGTCACAAATGAATCAAGTGACGATAAGTCACTCATGCGGGCCATGCTCGACCATGAATAGAAAACCTCAGTAATCGAAGAAACCGAGACAATTAACTTGGGAATTAACGATAAACCTCAAGAGGTTAAAATTGGTCTAACTTTAACTCCAAATGAAAGATCCAACCTTATCGACCTCTCAAAGGAATTTATAGATTTTTTTGCATGGTCCTATAAGGACATATCGGGAATTGATCGGTCCATCGTCGAGCACAAAATCCCACTTTTCCCCAATGCAAAACAAGTTAGGAAAACACTTATGAGAATGAAGCCTAAGTGGGCCTTGAAGATTAAGGAAGAGGTTGAAAAGCAACTCTATGCCGGATGTATTTTAGTGGCCGACTACCCCCAATGGGTTGCACATCGTACCCATCCCAAGAAAGACGAACGAGTAAGGATGTGCGTGGATTTCCGAGATTTGAACAAAGCTTGTCCCAAGGAAAATTTTCCCTTGCCCCATATTGATATTTTGGTTGATAGTACCGTAGATCACGAGCTCTTGTCCTTTATTGACGGTTATGCAGGGTACAACCAACTTATCATGGACGAGGAAGATATGCTAAAAACGACTTTTATAACTCAATGAGGAACGTCTTTCTATCGTGTCATGAATTTTGGGTTGATAAATGCAGGGGCAACTTATCAAAGAACGGCACAAACCCTTTTACATGACATGATGCACTTGAAGTATATGTGGAGGACATGATCGTAAAGTCTTGCGGTCGAGAAGGGCATATACCCAATTTCTGCAAATTCTTCGAAAGATTGAGAAAATACAACATGAGACTTAACCCACAAAAATGCGTATTTGGCATCACATCCGGAAAATTCTTACGCTTCATAGTCAGTTCTAGGGAAATCAAGGTTACTCCTTCCAAGATCAAAGAAATCATCGAGATGCCTCCCCCAAAAACTGATAAAGAAATAAGAGGTTTCCTAGGAAGGCTTCAATATATTAGTCAATTCATAAACAAATTGACTATTATATGCGAACCTAGATTCAAAAAATTAAAGAAGACCGTCAAGGTCGGATGGGACGATCAATGCCAAAAGGCATTTGACAAAATCAAAGGATACTTGGCCAATCCACCAGTCTTAGTCTCGCTTATGCCAGGCATCCCGCTTACACTGTACTTGACAGTTACAGAAACCGCAATGGGGGCATGTTAGCCCAAGAAGTTGACAAAAAAGAAAAATCCATATATTACTTGAGTAAGAAGTTTCTCGAGTATGAGACACACTTCTCCACTCTAGAGAAGACATGTCTCACTACGTTATAGGCAACTAAAAAACTGAGACACTGTATGCTCAATCATCAAGTGCATATAAGGTCTCGAGAAGACCAATTAAAGCATATCTTCAAGAAACCTGTGCTAACGAGAAGGATAGCCTGTTGGACCGTCATGCTATCCGAGTTCGACCTCAAATACAAAAATATGAAAAGCATCAAGGGGCACGCCATTTCAGAATATTTGGCTGACCACCCCTCAAAACGTCGAGAAAATGAGGAAAAGTACGAATTTCCCGATAAGCATATCATGACGGCAGATACCGAGACATTGCTCATATATTCAAACGAAACATCAAATCATAGGGGCTATGGCGTAGGAGTGTTGTTAGTTTCACCAGATGGGGCACGCACCCCATTACCCGTAAAACTCAGCTTTGAAGTCGCTAACAACGCTGCAGAGTAAGAGGTCTACATTGTTGGTTTACAAGCCGCAGTAGCCATTGGAATTAGGACCCATAGGGTGTATGCAGATTCCAACCTAATCATAAACCAAATCTCAAAATAGTGGAAAGTAAAGAACGAGAGTTTGGGCCTTTACCAAGACCATTTAGAAAAGATAGCCGGAAACTATTTTCGGAATCCACTATACCTACCTTTCGAGAGAAGAGAATTAGTTTTCTGACGCGCTCGCTAAGCTAGAATCCATGATCACCATCCCTCCAGAAATCAAGACGATGGCCATATATATCGAAAGGAGGGAAGAACCTTCTCACCATTACACCTTAGAAGTGGACACTTTGGAGAAGGTTCCGTGGCATACCAACATCCTTAATTACAAACTGAGCGAATAATATCCCCCTGGGTGCGATGACCCACGGGCGCAAAGAGGATTCACCTTCTCTCCGGACAATTTGTGATGTACCAATGCAGATTATACAAGAAAATCCCATTTGGAGTTAGCCTTCTTTGCATCGATGAAGAACAAGCGAAACAAATAATGGGTGAACTGCATGAAGGAGTATGCGGCCCGTACATGAAAGGGCGCACACTCGTAAAGAAATAATAAGCAAGGTTACTATTGGACTGCAATGGAAAAGGATTGTAGCTAGTATTTCAAACGATGCCGATAATGCCAAATTCATGCAAATTTACAACACATGCCACCTTCAACACTTTATGGTTTGACTTCCCCATGGCCTTTTTCATCCTGGGGAATCGACATTATTGGTAAAATAAGTCCAACGGGCACAGGCGGACACGAGTACATCCTTGTTGCCATCGACTACTTTACAAAATGGGTCGAAGCAGCATCTCACTTAATGTTAACTTCCAAACAAGTTGCGAAGTTCATCAAAAAAATATATAATCTGTCGATATATAGTCCCACATGAGATAATTAGTGGTAATGGGTCTCACTTCATAAAGGAAGCTGGGGACCTTTTGCAGCAATACAAGATACAGCACCGTAGGTAATCGTCTTATAGGGCACAAACCAATGGCATTGTCAAGGCCGCCAACAAAAACATCAAAATTGTTCTCTAGAAGATGAGTGAGACTTACAAGGACTGGCCTAACAAACTACTGCTCGCATTATGGGGACATAGGAGCACCATGCCGACATCCACTGGCGCAACGCCTTATTCACTCATTTATGGTATGGAGGTGGTCCTTCCCATCAAGGTCCATATACCTTCCCATAGGGTGGCTTGAGAGAGTGATATTACGGAGGTCGATTGGGTAAGAGAAAGATATGAACATTTGATCTTACTAGACGAGAAGCACCTAAACGCTTTGCATAATGTCCAAATGTATCAAAGAAGAGTGGCTCGTGCCTTCAATAAAAAAAGTTTGACCACGATCATCGAAAGAAGGCGACTTAGTGTTGAAAGAAAACCCGAGCACCTAGCCCAAATTGGTTGGGACCATACATAATCAAGAAAATCCTTTCCGGAGGTGCGGTTTTGCTCATGCATCTAGATGGAATGGAGTTTTCCCAACTAACAAATTTATACCAGTTAAAGAAAATTTACGCTTAATTCCCAAGTTTAATAATTGTATAACACCCATATATCATCCAAGATAATATTAGGAAAAAAAAAAAACAAAATAAAGCAAAATTGTTTATCATCTAGAACTACGTTCGGCCTGATTCACATTCGGATATGTAGGTAACCCGCAAGGGCCGGGCCTAAATCCTAAAATCGATCAATGTCATTTACATCGCTTTTGCATTGAACTACGTTTGTCTTGATTTTCCATTCGGAAACGTAGGTAACCCGCAAGGGCCCGGCTCATTCAAAAAAAAAAAAAAAAAGGAAATGATAAGCACTTCTCTTCCCATAAAAGACACATATTGGCATAATGCGTTATGCTTTTTGCTATGCCTATGTTTTCTAACTCCAAGTGTTTAGCATGCTTAACACTGTGCTCTTGTAAACTCAAAGTCTTTACTACGCTTAAGGTTATGCCCATGGCACAAACTAATTTGGACATTTATTTTACTTTGGCTCCAAGTTGTCAAACATAATTTGGACCAACTAAAAAGAATATCATTTTGAAAAGATATTATCTTTTCATAAATTATGAAATTAGAGCATAAGTCATATAATTTATTAAGGACTTTAATTTTTCTTGCAGCCTAAGTAAGTTTATTTATCTAGGAATAAAGTTTATTTTACATTATGCAATAAATGGGAAGAACAATACGCAATAAAAAAAATAAGGAGTAAAACTGGGACTTCAACCCAGCTAATTAAATGAAATTCGCTGGAAGCCCAGTGATATGGATGAAAATTGCTGGCTCTCCAGTGATATTTCTAAAATTCAATGGAAACCAGACTTTACATCAAAAAAAATGCAAAACAGAATGCATTCTGGTTCTTCAAGTGCAAAAAACAGCAACAACGATGCAAACTTTGATGCGAACTCGAAATGATGTATAAACAAGGATGATATAAGGGAACCTTTTATTGATTCATTTGATTGATCAGTTCAAATTATAAGGATTTAAATGACAAAAACTAGTCCTATAGTGGGAATCAAAACGTATACATCATGTTTTAATCCTAGCTAAGGACCTACGTTCTACTCTTCCCTTTCCTTGGGAGAACGTCGGTCCTTTGGGGAAGCCAAATTTGTGCTAGCCTCATCTTTTCGACGCCAAAAAAAGGGCGTCTTCTTTCTCCTTTTGGGAAGTGCCTCATCCATAAGACGAACCTTCGAAACCAGGGGCATTGATTTTCCTTCCTCTCGGGTGGCGGTAGACCTTTCTTCTTGTGGTGGCTCGGTGGAGGCGCACGCTTCTTCAACCCTTGCCTTTCATTCTCCCAGGAGTCCTTCTGCTTGTTCAAGTCATTAGAGATCATCCATGCGAGTTAATGCCCCATCATGAATGTAGACAACATCTTACAGGGCACACCCAACGGGGGCACTCCTTTCAATATTTTCCCCATGTCTCCAGTTATCGAGCAGTTAACCTCACCTTGGGTTGGACAACCATGTCTTTCCACAGGATTCTTTGAGCTGGCCCGTATTGACGCCTTATTCGGGTATGGTAGAATGCCAAGAGGCGAGCAAGGCTCATAAGTCGACTATGAGATATCTCCTCTAAGCATCCCAGTATGGTGAGAAGATGCCACCACGGGATACTCCAACAAATGGTCAGGTTCCCTCCCAAGTGAATTATCCATTCACCAAGGGACTTCACCTCGTATAGCCGTTGGTGAGATGGAAATTGTTTGGGCTTGTAGACGATATGCGGATCCGATTTCTTTACCAACAGAAGATGCTCAAAGAGCCAAATCTACAAAACAAAAGAAGGAAAAATAGTCACTCATCATGAAAAGAAAAATCATCAAACATGTGAATTGAGTAAAAAAAAAAAGAGAGGCATCCAGACTCACTTGGAGAAGAAAAGGACTCCACGAGAAGTCACCATAAACGGTCTAAGCAAGCAATAGTCTCGCCCACAATGAGAGACATGGGACTACAACCTTCTTCCATCATCGTGATGACATGTAGAAGAGAAGTTTGGGCCGTCTTACCGCTTCCCATGAAAAGGAAATGGCATAGAAGACATAAAACAAATGTCCGATGACAGAAGATCTTCGCTCTGCTATCATCTTCCACGGGAAGAGGAGAAAAGTGCTCGATCACTTTGAGAAGGTTGAAGTGATCCCCGTCGATAATATCCCAGGCTTTCTCGCGGTCAAGGCCAAGATATTCCTCAAACATGAATTCATAACTATATCTCAGAGTAGGAATCACCATGTTGATATTTAGAGGAATTCCCAAGATCGCGGAGAAGTCCTCCACTAACGGACACAATGCCTTATTTCCTCCTTAGCGAAAGATTTGAAGGTCGTGCATCCAAAACTTGATGGACTCCCTTAGAAGAACCCAAACAAGCTTTACTTGTTTAAGGGTAAAGAAGATGGCAATGTTAAAGATGTTTAGGCGTTGGCGCTTCTCCATGGACATGGAGTTCATCCAACTATCGAAAGATTTTTTGAAAAGATTGGCCATGTGTTTGGGATGATTTTGAGCTTAAAAGACTTGAAAAATGAAGAAATGTGAGATTTTTGGTGTTTAGGTGCAGTATTCTGCCATCCAAAGCCATCCTTTTATAGCTCCACATGCAAAAAGCAATACGAGGCATTAGCTCTTGACACGACACAATGAATACGTTCGTATTCGCTAAGTGTCCCGGCGATAAAGGCAATAATCGCTGGGCCTCTACCAATTTCCAGCATGTTCGCTGGCCTTGGAGCTATTTTTCACATATTCGTTGGCCATCCAACGACTTATTTTAGTGATCATTCACTCACTTGAGTAAATATGGGTTTATGATTA